>JAJOOF010001161.1:0-95794 GCA_029582545.1 Solanum lignicaule | reverse complement strand
CTATCTATCTATCTATCTATCTATCTATCTATCTATCTATCTATCTATCTATCTATCTATCTATCTATCTATCTATCTATCTATCTATCTATCTATCTCTCTGTCTATCTGTCTGTCTGTCTGTCTATCTATCTGTCTGTCTGTCTGTCTGTCTGTCTGTCTGTCTGTCTATCTGTCTATCTATCTGTCTGTCTGTCTGTCTGTCTGTCTATCTGTCTGTGTGTCTGTGTGTCTGTCTATTAATAGAGAAGCCCTCCATAAACCGTTTGTAATAGCCTGCTGATCCGACGATACTCTAAATCTCAGTAACCTAAGTGGGCCTAGCCTAATCATGAATAGACTAAATCTTACTTGATCTACCATAATGCCATCCTTAGACACGACGTGTGCCAATAATATTATAAACTCAAGCTAAAACTCAAACTTTGAGAACTTGACTTAAAGTTGCTGATCTCTCAAAGTGTGGAACACAATCCTCAAATGTTGCTCATGATCTCTCATGCTCTATGAGTATACAAGGATATCATCTATGAATATACGTACGAATGAATCGAGATTTGGCCTACACACCCACTTCATCAAGTCCATAAAGGAGACATGGCCATTAGTCAACCCAAAATACATCAGAACGAACTCATGTGGCCATATCGAGTACTAAATGCGGTCTTAGAGATATCTGCTACCCTAATCCTCACTTGAAGGTAACTAGACCTCTAATCAATCTTAGAAAATAATGAGGCACATTGAAGTTGGTCGAAAAGATCATCAATCCTAGGCATGGGGTAACGGTTCTTCACCATCACCTTATTGGATCACCTATAATCAATTTACATGTGCCTCATACCATCTTTCTTCTTCACAAAGAGAATTGGAACACCCCTAGGGGATACACTAGGCCTAATGAATCCTTTACACAAAAGATCCTGAAACTGAACCATGATCTCCTTGAGCTCTATAGGAGCTATCCAATAAGGTGGAATATAAATAGAAGAGCACCCCAATCAAGCTCAATAGGGAAATAAATATCATGCTCTAGGGTAGTCTAGGTTGGTCGGTAGGAAACACATCCACAAAATCACAAACAATAGGAACCGACTCAATTGTTTGAACCTCCCTACTCAAATCACGCACATAGGCCAAGTGAGATCAAAACTCGCTAATTACTAGCCTTTAATCCAGAATAAAAGAGATAACTCCAACCGGTGTGCTACTGTAAGAGTCCCACCACACCACCGTTGGAATGTTAGACATGGCTCAGCTAATAGTCTGAGAGAAGCAATCTAAGACCGCTCTGTAGGGAGACAATCGGTCCATACCCAGAATCACATTGAAATCAAGCATGTCAGGCAGTATAAGGTTAGCCCAGTGTCACGCCTTGAGATAGTCACCAAGAAAGATCGAAACACCTAATCCACTACTAAATACTCACCCATGGGGGTCGTAACACACAATGGTACTGCCAAAGGCATAAACTCAAATCCATACGAGAAGCAAAACAAAAGACACAAATGAAAAAGTAGAGTCTAGATCAAATAAAGCCGAGGTAGGTTGCTGGTATAAGAGATTCATACTTGTGATTAAATCATCCCATGCCTTAGCCTCTCCCTCGCTTAAGCTACATAAAAGTTGCCGTATCCACCTCTGCCCTAGCCATCTGACATACCACCTGATTTGCCTCCTCAGGGACTACCCTTTTTACCGTGATGAGTATTGTGACCGTCCTAACCCTAATCTTGACCTCTAACTGGAAGTGCTATTGGATGAGATGGTAGTGTTTGTGGAGCTACGTATGGAGCGGGAGACATTTTTCTACGTAACGAAAAATTTCTAGACCAATAATCAAACTCTGCACAATCAGTACAACCCAAAAATGATCAACTCTTAGAAGAACGACCACCATGGCCTGAAGCACATGGTTGAGACCCATCTCGACTCTAACTAAGGCCAACCTTATCCGACTATGTCAGTCACCCTCTAAAACCTATAGTGAGGCCTACACAAGCCGATTGGATAGAACATAATGAAACCATTGTTGGGTCCCGTCATAAAAGTCTTTGGACTTGGAATGAACCCTGTTATAGTTGCCCTCATTCCCATCTCTCTTGTCTTTACCTCCATGAGCCTCACGATGGAGCTACTTTTCACGACCTAAGGGTACCCCCTAGACGTAACACGACGTACTTGACCCCGAAGGGGTCACATACAAGTCCTTAGAATAGTCATAACATTCAAGATATAGAATAATGTGGAAAAATTTAAAACTTTTACAATCGAAGTTCAACTTCTTTTTCATAAACGAAAATACGGATCTAGACTTGTCGCAATCACCATCTAGTACATAAGGAGTACAAATAGGGTCAAAAGCCATTTACATCAATAGTAGTCTCAAAGTAGAAAAGTACAATAAACCTAGAAACAATAGGATCTTGTCCTTGAACTTGAGGACACACCAAGCTTAGGGAATAGTCGACCCAAGCTTCTCTTGAAGAAAGTAGAATGTATCAATGGCCGGAAACTACATTCATAGAATGTTGAAAATATGGGTTAGCACAAATAATGTACTAAGTATGGACACCATGCACAAAATCCTTAAAACAAGCATAAAAGGGACATTTAGTTGAAATCATGCCTTTATCAAGTTTAAAATGCACATTTATGAAGAAACATAAGTCATACCAATATACAAGCAACCCAAAGCCACACTAGTGCAATGAAAAGGTAAAGTACCATAACCTCACCAAATGCTAATTGCCACCCTTAGGTTACCAACATCATACATATCTTCCTTTGCCTTATTCATAGTCAACATACATGAGTAAAGAGTCATACATGTTCATAACATAAAACAAGTGAATCAACTTTAACATTCATACATATATTTCATACATAATCCATAAGTCATCATAACATAAGAGAACCTCACCATAACCTCTCTTAAGATCTACTTATTCAATGTGTAAGTGAAGTCCCATACCCCCACTCATACTAAGTAGTACCCCTTAAGAAGTCATAATTAAAGTCCATGTTCTTACCATAGTCATATTCGTATCATATAAGGATATAACCTTAACTGACATAGACCATGTGAGCTACATGGAATCCGGTATTCTACCCCCACACCGAAAAGAGGTGTCCTACTTGCCTGAGGTAGGACGTATATAATAGCTTTTAGGTGGATCCACTAGCTAAGACCTATGTGGGCACATAGCTATGGGATATGGGGATTGCTACTAGAAACTAGGACTTGCTAAATGTAAAAGGTTTCCATCCCATGAGACAACATACATTGGGAAGCCGAACTTGCTAAGCGTAAAAGCTTACATCTCATTTTCATATCCACTCGGTGCTAAGCATAATTCCCTTTAAAAGTCTTATTAAGTCTTTACTCGGTGAAATAATGCACTAGGAACTCAAACCAACATACATCATAATAGCTCATAGATTCATTAGTTGAGAATGCCCTTTCAACCTTAGAATCATCAACATATGAGTAAACCTTTCACATCATATTCATTGTGTTCATGATAATGAACTTTTATTCAACACAACAATACTACCATAGTCATATCATATCGTACATAGTCGTATCATATCATACATAATCATGTGTAGGGGTATAAGGAAGAAGGATCTTGCATCAATACCACAATGTACACAATAATTAAACACCTCCACCTTTCAAGTAGATCAACATGATCATATACATTTGTCATAGATTCATCACTATCTAAGTGAATCACAAGTTTATATACAATCTTCCTAAACATACACAAACCCTAGTTATTGCCCTTCAAGGCTAAGAATCAAGATCAACCCTAATTGCAAGAATTACAACTCTAGATAGGGAAATTTCACAATTCAACAACATAATAAACATAAACATAATCAATTGGCAAGCTTACATGATCAATCAAACCATACCCTAGTTCACAATGTAGGAAGAAGGGGAAATCATTGGTCCAAGGGAGTTTTTTCATCAAAATACAATAATACTTCAACATTCCCATCATAAATCATCATAATCAACCAATATGAACCATAATTAAACAATGGAAGACATTTTGGAAGAAGACCCATGTTGTAGATTGAAATCTCTAGGTTTGGGGAATTTGAAAACATAATTTGAAGGGGCTTCTTGGGTGATAGCTACCCAAGAATGAAGAGAATCCATACCTTGACTAAGAATCACCACGAATTTTGGGGAAGAACCTTGAAAATCTATAAACCCTAGCTCCAATGGCTTCTTCTTCCTTGAGCTAAGAGAGAGACATATTGAATGATAAGAAGATTTTTGGTAATTATTTGGGTGTTTGAGTTTATGACTTGAAAATAGGTGAAATTGACATAAAAACAATATATATATACTTCCCCTTAAAATACCCAAAACATCCCTCATTTAATTAGACTAAAATAGAAAAAGACCCTAAAGGCCTTAATTAATTGACCCCCGTCTAGGTTCACGACTCACTCCACGAGCCAAGGTGAGGACCACCACCCGTGGTACTGCCTGTGGAGTTGAGACAGTAGCTCCTTCTTTGGAGCTCAAGGCTCCATCGCCTAAGGCACTCTCACGAGCACCTTCATGAGCTGTGAAGTGGACCACGCCCCGTGGTCCTGCTTGTGGAGTGTGATGAAATAGCTAGCCTTTTGGAGCTCAAGGATCCTTTGGCAAAGGCACTCTCACGAGCACCTTTATGCCTCGTCAAGGGACCACGACCCGTGGTCCCTTAGGCAGTAGCTCCCCCAAAGTGTCCCAATTTCCATGAAACCAAGGGATCTTCACGACCACCTTCATGAGTCATGGAGTGGACCACGAGTTGTGGTTCCCCTCGTGAAGGTTGTGGAAGTAGCTCCTAGCTAGGGGCAGCCTTGGCCTTTGTCCTTGGCTTGGCCCCTTTGCCTTGGCACTTGCCCATTGGTCTAGACTCCAAATACCTTATTTTAACCTTAACTGACCTATTAAAAGTTCAGGGAGTCATTTTATGATTTTTAACCTTTCGTTTGGGCTCTAGTTTAACCTACCATTTTCCGGGGTGTTACACTACTTAATAGTAAGGGAATGGTCAACCACATTAAGAAATGAGTGGCCTGTAGAGGTGATAAATTCGGTCTCTCAATTTGTAGTTGAAGTATCAAACCACACATAAAGAATTAGACTCTCTACTCTTTTATAGGTAGAATCGTAGTAGCATGGCGGGGGAGCTCGTGGAACTTCACCTCATACTCTGACATAGTCATGTAGTCGTACTCCAACTTGGAGAAGTAATCTCAAAGATGATCTCTGAAACTGTAAGGGATAAACCTAGCAGTGATAAGCAGCGAAGTCAGCTTCTGTTGACTCCACTAGACCTTGAGTATAAAGCCACTATCGTTAAGAAGTAATAAACTCGTAGGCATACTCACCCACTACACTAGAAAATCTAAGAAGTGAAAGTATGATAAAAATTGCGAGCATCTTCTGCTCATCTAGTGGCATAGCTCTGGCCGCAATCATGGGATGGGAACCATAAGGTGGTACCTGGACCTAAGGTGCCTTTAGTGTAGGCTGACCTTGAAGGGCTGGTGCTAGTGCTTGTGGAACTATGGCTATAGCTAGGGCATGCTGCATGCACCTAAACATGGTCAGTAATTGTGTAATGGTTGCTTGAATCTTTGGAGCCATATCTGGTATAGGTGGTGTCAGGGCTGGGCCCAGCCCCAATGGCTGTATGGGTCTGCTACTTGCTCCAGATCTCTCTCTCCTTCTGGGCTGGTGGTGCAGCCCAGGTTGACAAGGGAGGTTGATCCCTACCTCGAGCCGCCGCACAAAATGTAAGAGCCATCATACAAAAAGAGTGAAACAAGTGATATTTCCAGACACCAATAAGACACACGCTGCATGAAAGCGATGAAAAATAGAGAAATGTACTAGGTATTAGGTATGTACAAGTGAGATATGTGAACTTAGGGCTCTGGTACAAACTTGTCACAACTAGATTCCTCGGGTAATGATGGAACCTATTGTAACCCACACGTAGGTAAGCCAACCCCTAACCGAAAATAACCATTAATGAGTATAAGGGTAGAAATAAGAGAAAACAACAACATAAGGCACGGACCTAAGCAAACCAAAACTATATACATAAAGATTTCTCCAGAACCTAGAAGTCACAATTACAGAGTTGCGCTAAAAAAAAGGTCACAAGTCCTAAAAGTTGACCAAAAGAAAAGCTATCCCAAAATACAAAAAGCTAGCTATACAATATACAAATGAAGACATGTAAGTCTCGGTTGTCAAGTGCTCACCCTCGCCTTTGATCCAAAAGTTGCTGCTGGTATGAACGATCATCGTTGGTAGCTGGAGTGTATCATGAGTACCGAAGTAAAGGTACTTAGTAGGCATCATTGGCCGACTGAGCAATAAAGGTAAATATAATATGATATGGTAGAATCTAGACATAAATGGAGGTCCAAGCGGAATTTAATGAAAAGCACATGAGCATTAAAAATTAAATCTAAGTACAACTAAGCTAAACCTAAAAGGACCCCATTAGACTCAAGGTACACTCGTGCATAATTTTAAGTAAAACCCGAATAACCCCTGATGAGTCAGAGATTTCGACTCATTTAGGTCTTTATTTGTATAGGTTTACTGTCCTCAAATGCTTATTTTGTGCCAATAACTGATGTAAATTCTTTGATTTTCAGATATATTGATTGAGAAACAAAGCTAAGACAGAAATGGGTAACACGAGAGAAAAAGAGAAGGGAAAACAAGCCTGATGACCGCCGATGTCACTCGGCAACTCGCCAAGTTGCCCCTCTACCACCTAAAGTTATAGAACATTGAGGTTGGATTAGGAGTAACTTTGGCAAGCAACAGTACCACTCGGCGTGCCGCCGATCATATCGGGGATGGATGACCAGGTTGCCAAAAGTACTGATGGAGATCCGAATGAGTGATAATTGGCGAGGTAAAGGGAAGAACGGCACATCGCATAATGAAATGGCGATCCCGATCTGGGTCGCCTAAAATTACAGTGGTTGGACTAAGAAGATGTGAATTATGAAGGCTAGACGAAGGAAAATTGGAAAGTCGCCGAATGGTCGGCGAAGCCTGACTTACCTCACCGATGGGTCCCAAAAAGCTACACATCAGACTTGTATAAATTGATTTTTGCAAAAGAGAGAAAGTATTCAGAAACGTGAGGAACAAAAGTTTGAGAGCAAAAACATAACCATTGTGGATTTCTAGTGATTTTAACAAGGTTTTTCACTTGGATTTTGTAATAGAGGAGATTTTATTCGATTTTAACTTTTGAATTTCATTAACCTAGTTATGGAAAACATAGCAGGTATTAAATTTCATCTTTTCACTATGCTTGGCTAAAACCCTAACATTGGGGGTTTGCTAATGTGACCAATTGTTGTATTTTACTAAATGGGTGTTATCGATTATTGATTTTGGTGTGAATCTAAAGCAGGTCTAGATTATTACTGTGGTTTAACGTCATTATTGCATATTTAGTGTAATATTTTTTCGAGTTTTTATGCTTTCTCGAGATAGTAGTACAGAACCAACGTAGTAATTTGGCATCCTTAGTAGTGGGTCTTGACGTTTTCTACTTGAGAAACTGAAACCCAAGATGCGACCTTTGTATCTAGCTCGAAAGAGTGGATTTGATGAGAACATGGGTTGGTCATCTTATGAATAGTGTTGAGGTTCGAGAGAACTCAACAGATACAAGGTGATTGTTCGAGAGAAAATTACTTTACCTATAGTCCATTCTACCTGTGACTATTCAATAGTGTCGATGATGATTTACACCCATTAAGTTGAATTTGGCAGTTGGTTAGTCAATCCCCCAAGTGTTTTCTAGTTATTTGATTGTTTCTTGATGATAATTTTAAGTGAGTTGGTAACAATATCTTGAAAGTTGACCGTGAGACTCGTAAGTGTTGTGTTGCTTAGCTGCAAAGGTCATTGTCATACTTTTGTATTTGAATTCAAAGAAAGCTACTCTCTGTGGTATCAAACCCCAACTCAGTTGGTTGGGTTATATACTCACTAACGATCGTCGACACTTAGAATTAGATGAAGTGTCTTTGAAACGTTAATCAAACTGGCGCGGCTACTGGATAGTAGCATTATTTAGAGTTCTTTTATCGAAGATTTGACTTGTGAATTTATTGGTTGTAGTAGAATTGATTTGGACTGCTTTGTGTAGTGTTGGTCGGACTAAATTGAAGCAAAAATGAGTGAGGAAGAGGGGAATGGTAGACTAGCAGGCCCCCGAGATGGTATCGAGGATATTAACAGTGCTTATAACCCAACATAATCGGGTGAAATGGGTGAAATTTTCCTACCACAAACTGATGGGATGCAATATTTGAGGTCACTAGCACCACTTTGCATTTCCTGCAAATGAGGGGACTCTATGGAGGGCTAAAACACGAAGACCCGCATGAGCATATAATAAATTTTATAGAGGTGTGCAGCCCGTTTTCATTTAAGAATGTGTCACAAGAGTCAATTCGGCTTAGGTTATTTCCACTATCTTTGACGGGGGAGGCTAACAAGTGGTTGGCCGAATTGCCGAACAATTCCATCACATAATAAGATGAGCTGATTATAACATTCAATGCAAGATTCTTTCCCCCCCATCAAGGATGATGAAACTTAGAGATGACATCCAATGTTTCAAGCAATGGGAGGGTGAACCATCCACGAAACGTGGGTGAGGATTAAGAAACTCTTACTTAAATGACCAACTCATGGGCTACCAAACAATTTTCTACTCCAATATTTTTACCGAAGTCTTGATTCAGTTAATAAAGGAGTGGCTGATCAATTGGTACGAGGGGGAATAATGTTGCAATCATTTGAGGTAGCGTCATTTCTTTTTGATGACATGACGAAAATACATCAAGCTTTGTACACTCAAAAGGATCAAGTCTCTCCTTTTTGCTTTAGAATGACACATGAACAACTTGATAAGGAAAGAGAAAGGGATGAAAACATCAATAAAATGTTGACCCAAATGGAGCTATTACAAAAGCATATGATGGAGAATTTGGGAAAGCTCAAGGGGACAAGTAGGATGTTTATTGTTGAGAAGGGTTCTTCCTCCGGTTATTCAAAGCCGGGGGAGAATCAAGGTTGGAACTCCAAGGGATACGAGGAGGGTTTCCACCCACGCTATTCACAGTGAAGTGGGAATCAAGGTTGGAACAATAACAAGGAAGAAGAGCAACGAAGATACTATCAAGAATGGGCTGAGAAAAATGATTATTAGAAAAAGAAGGATGACCATGACGAGAACCACACTCAATCGAGTGAGAGCCCAAACTCAAAAGGGAGTGCAAGTGGTCCCCGGGTAAATGATTTGTTGTCACGCATCCTTGACAAAGTTGAAGGATCTGATGATTTGTCAAAAGGGATGAAAGCTTATTTTTGTCATTGAACAATAAAGTGAACTTTCATGCAGATGTAATCAAGACACTTGAAGGTCAGTTGAATTTACTTTCGGCACATTTGAAACCAAAAATGACGAGGGAAGGTGATGATGGAGGGCTGGCTGTGGTTACTCATAGTGGAAAGGAAGCAATAAGTGATGTGATGGGAAACGAAAAAGCTCACATACATAAAGAAGACAAAGGTAAAGAGAAAGAAGTAATACCCATCCATCAAGACAATCCCAAGGAGCCACAAAGTGATGTGGAGAAACACAATCTAATCCCAAAAGTTGTGCAGCCTTTACCCAAGATATCTCATCCATTTCCCCAATGCCTCAAGAAGAAGAATGAGGATGAGAAGTTCAAGATGCTTTTATCGGTGTTCAAGACATTATCGATTAATCTCCCTCTAGTGGAAGCATTGTTGGAAATGCTAGGTTATGCAAAGTTTATGAAGGAGTTAGTCACAAAGAAAAAGAGCTTGGATTTTGAGACAATCGAAGTCTCTCACAGTTGTAGTGCGATTATGACTTAGGATCTGATAAAAAAGAAAGAAGATCTTGGAGGGTTCACCATCTCGTGCACCATAGGCATGCTCCAATTCACCAAAGACTTATGCGATTTGGGACCAAGTATAAACCTAATGCCATATGCAATCTATAAACAACTCGGTTTGGGTGAACCAAAAGCTACAACAATGAGACTCTTGATGGTGGACCAATCAATTAAACATCCAGTGGGGATACTATAGACATCTTGGTAAAGGTTGACCGATTCATTTTTCCGGTTGATTTTGTCATTCTTGATTGTGAAATAGATGCTGAAATCCCAATTATTTTGGGAAGGCCTTTCTTGGTAACCGGGAAAGCATTAATGGATGCTGAGAGTGGAGAGCTGAAGCTTCGGGTGACTGAAGATGAAGTAACCTTTAATGTTTGTAAGTCAATGATATACCCGAGCGATATTCATATGGTTTCTACTGTTGATGTTATTGATGAGACATTGGCTAGTGTAAGCCATTTGATGTGTATGAGTGAGCCGCATGAGGCCGTGCTTGCTAACTATGATGTGTTAGAAATTCAAGGCTACGATGAGGTAGTAGCCGTTCTTTCAGGCATGGGGGAATATTCAAAGACTCCATTGAAGTTGGACATTGATCTAAAAAACTGTGAAAGCCTTCCCGCAAAGCCATCAACAGAAGAACCACCGAATATTGAGCTGAAAGTACTTCCCTCCCATCTCCGATATGCCTTCTTAGGAGCAAATAACATCTTACCAGTGATCATTGCAACTGAATTTCTCGAATGGCAAGTAAAATTGCTCCTTGAGGTGTTGAGAAGGCATATAAAAGCTATAGGTTGGACTATCAATGACATAGTGGGCATTCCTCCCGACATTTGCACTCACAAAATTTAGCTTGATAGTGATTGTAAACCGAGTGTTGAACATCAGCGTAGATTGAACCCACCGATGTAACATGTGGTGAAAAATGAGATAATAAAGTGGTTGGACGCGGGTGTGATCTACCTAATTGAGGACAACAAATGGGTAAGTCCGTGCAATGTGTACCAAAAAAGGGAGGCATCATGGTAGTCCCAAATGAAAAAGAGGAGCTTGTATCTATGAAACCGGTGATCGGATGGCGAGTATGCATGGATTATCGGAATTTAAACTCGTGGACCGAAACATATCACTTTCCCATGCCATTCATGTAACAAATGCTCAATCGACTTTCAGAGAGAGGTTGGTATTGCTTCTCGGATGGGTATTCCGGTTATAACCAAATTTCCATTGCTCCAGAAAAGCAAGAGAAAACCACCTTCATCTACCCATAAGGAACTTTTGCCTTCAAACGAATGCCGTTTGGATTTTGTAATGCTCCGGCAACATTTCAATGTTGCATGCTATCTATTTTCGCTGATATGGTGGAGGAATCAATGGATGTCTTCATGGATGACTTCTCAGTTGTGGGTGACACTTTTGTAGCATGCTTAGCACACTTAGGACAAGTTCTCCAAATATGTGTGGAGACAAATTTGTTCCTAAATTGGGAAAAATGTCACGTCATGGTTAATGAAGGTATAGTTCTTGGTCACAAAGTTTCGCAAAGAGGGCTAGAGGTTGATAAAGCAAAGATTGAAGTGATTGAAAAGTTACCACCACCAATCTCGGTGAAGGGTATTCATAGTGTCTTGGGACATGCCGATTTTTACCGGAGGTTCATCAAAGACTTCTCAAAAATTACACATCCTCTTTGCAAACTATTGGAGAAGGAGGTGACATTTCACTTTGATGATGCATGGTGGCCTTCAAGTGCTTGAAAGAAAATTTGATCTACACTCCGGTCATCATTAGCCCTGATTAGTCAGAATCCTTCGAAGTGATGTGTGATGCAAGTGGCACAACTCTAGGCGTCATGTTAGGGCAAAACGTAGCAAGCTATTTCACCCTATGTACTACGCAAGAAAAAGCCTAAATGCTCCTCAACGTAACTATACAGTTGCAGATCAAGAATAACTTGCGGTAGTATATGCATTTGAGATGTTCTGAGCATACTTGTTAGGCACTAAAGTGGTGATTCACACTGATCATGCTGCACTGCGTTATCTGATGGCAAAGAAGGATGCGAAGCCAAGATTGATAAGGTGGGTACTGTTGCTGCAGGAATTGAACTTTGAAGTCAAAGATAGGAGAGGTTGTGAAAATCACGTGGTGGACCACTTATCAAGATTGGAAGGGAAAGAAAATGACGAACTGGAGATCAACATAAATGATGCCTTTCCTGATAAACATGTATTCGTGGTAACTCTCCAATAATCTCCTTGGTATGCTGATTTTACTAATTACATAGTGTGTGGATTAATGCCGGAAGAACTGAACTTCTACCAACAAAAGAGGTTCTTGTTCAATGTTAAGGAGTACTTTTGGGATGAACCATATTTTTTCAGAGAATGTGCAGAACATATCATTAGGAGATGTGTTTCGGAAGAAGAAGCCATCAAAATTCTCCATGCTTGTCATGCTTCATCGGTTGGGGGTCATTATGGTGGTGTACGTACAACTGCTAAAGTACTCCAAAGTTGCTACTACTGGTCGTTCCTATACAAAGATGCTCATGAGTTTGTTAAGAAGTGCACAGAATGTCAGAAACATGGTGGAGTGTCCAAAAGACACGAGTTGCCTCTTATGCCCATTTTAGAAGTTGAGTTATTTGTTGTTTGGGGAATAGATTTCATGGGTCCATTTGTGAGTTCGTTTGGTAGTAAGTATATCTTGGTGGCTGTAGACTATATTTCTAAATGGGTGGAAGATGTTGCACTCCCAAACAATGAGGGGAAAAGTGTTGTTCAATTCTTGAAACACTACATCTTTGCTTGATTTGGTACTTCTAGGGCTATTATTGGTGATGGGGGATCCCACTTTTGCAACAAGTGGTTCTTAGCCGCATTGAGTAAGTATGGAGTGAAACACAAAGTGACAACTCCATATCATCCCCAAACGAGCGGCCAAGTTGAAGTGTCAAATCGGGAGATCAAAAGTATCTTAGCCAAGACAGTGAATGCAAATAGGACTGATTGGTTTCAAAAGCATAATGACGCGCTATGGGCATACCGCACCGCATACAAAACACCAATCGGTATGTCTCCACATCAGCTAGTTTTCGGTAAATCTTGCCATCTTCCAGTTTAATTGGAACACAAAGCATTATGGGTATTAAAAACTCTAAATCTGGACTGGATAAAGATTTCAAAAGAGAGAGTCGAACAGTTAAATGAGTTGGTAGAATTTAGGCTCAAGGCTTACGAAAGTTCAGCCATTTACAAGGAAAAGATGAAGAAATGGAAAGATTCTAAGATCCTTAAGAGGGACTTTAGAGTGGGAGACTGAGTGTTACTTTATAACTATTGACTTAGACTCTTTTCGGGAAAGCTCAAGTCCAAATGGTCAGGGCCGTTTACAGTGACAGGAGTGTTCAAAAATGGTGCCATCAAAGTAGAATGTCAAGAAGGACCTGCATTCAAGGTGAATGGGCAAAGCTTGAAGTTATACTTTGGCGAG
Source organism: Solanum lignicaule (assembly GCA_029582545.1). Taxonomy (NCBI): domain Eukaryota; kingdom Viridiplantae; phylum Streptophyta; class Magnoliopsida; order Solanales; family Solanaceae; genus Solanum; species Solanum lignicaule. Next base: position 82,300 of record JAJOOF010001161.1, on the reverse strand, counting down.
TGCCAAGAAATTTCTCTGATTGAGGTGGTGTACCTGGAAGATGGTTGAGAACATTTCCACGTTGTACCACGATGATAAATAAGGCGCTTCTTGGAAGGCAACCTAAGTGTTAGTATTTCAAATAATGTGTGTTGATTTTGCAGATGAAAGAGATTGTGCGAGAAGAAGATACTATTGGCGGATCGCCAAATCGATTCAGTGAGCATGATATAGTCCGCCTTATGGAGTTCAAAAATGGAGATAAGATACTGGAACATTCGGCGGGAGGCCTTCATCATTCGGCGTATCACCAATTTTCATAGGCGATGTTACAAGTCGATTATGCAAAGCACCGATCTATTCGATGACCTCCTTCATCCCTGCCGATTTGCCCCTTTCTGAGAGTGTCACACATTGGAACTTAGGGTGATATCTGGATCATTGTGCGCACCGCCAAGGAATTTGGTGACTATTTCATTTTCTCGATAATTGGGTGCTTAGTGAAGATTCCCCGTCACCTTGCATTGCATATTTACATACTAGACCATTATCTTAATTGTTAGTTTTTATTTATATTCTTATTTTATTTGTGGTCGTGTCCGTTCTCTACTCATATTTGGGATAATGTTGAATGCTTTTAGTGGGGGTGTGTGCTTGGAGAGTCCCTTCCCTTGTGTGTTTAATTGTGGTTGTTCTTGTGTAAATTTGAGTATCGATTATGATCAATACCGATGAATTGAATAGTGTTCTTAATCGGATAAAAATGAATGTGCGGCTACAATGAGGCCAAATGAAGAAGTTGCATAGACAATATGTGAACATTTTGTATATCGTGGTGACTAGCCAATTATCGAGTTGAGTCTCTTGTGATGAACATTGCACGCTAGTGAAAGTGTTGAGTCTTGTTTGATATTGGTGTCAATGCCTTGTGTGATGAGCTCTTACCATGAACCTTGTGTGATGAGCTCTTACCATGAACCTTGTGTGATGAGCTCTTACCATGAACCTTGTGTGATGACACCTAGAATTTTCCCCGGTGTTTCGGTTGACTAAGTGATGCAAGCTCTTGAAATGATCTTAGGCATCAATTTTGAAGAGTGAAGCAATTTGACATTATACATCTTTTGTGACCTACCTTGTGAGTGTGTGAACCTTTATTGAACCGTCTTTTGATCCTTTTCCTTTTCTTGGAAGAAACTTGAGCAAATGAAACCTCTCTCTATCCATTCACCCATAATTCTCATGAAGTGTGGTGTGTTTGAATAGCCAACTTAGGCCAAAACCCTAAGTTGGGGGTGTGGTGAAAAGAGAAGGAAAATTAGAAATGCAAAGAAATTCCCCTTTGACCCATGGACTAGAAAAAGATGGAACCCCTTAATAAAAAAAAGAAAAAGAAAAGGAAAGAAATGAGGAGATCAAAGAAAAAGAAACGAAATGAAAAAGTTGTGAAAATTGCAAAAGAAATGGGGTGTCCGGTAGTTCATGAGAAGTGAATAATAGGGTGAAATTTGAGCATGAATGAAAATGCTGAAGAAAAGGAAGGAAAGTTGTTCATACCACATTTCATGAGGATAACAACCACTGAGCCTAAATGACCATACCTTTAGACTCATCCCCATTTCAAGCCTCGAAATGAACTTTTTGATCTTGAGTGTGTTGAAACAAATGGTGGCTGAAAAATAAGGGCAAACCTATGGGTGAAATCATGCATGTGTTCATCCTTTTTAGTGTGAGAGTTGTTTGTGATTCCGGAGCTATAAATTTTTGAATATTTGTGTGTGAATATGGAATCATCTTTGTGTGAGGGCATTTGAGTACCTTTGTTAAGCTTGAACTCGCATTTGAAGCAAGTATTGTGAACTTGAGAATATTTGATAATGGTGAGTCACAACTTGAATCTTTGAGTGCACAATTCATCCTTGCATGAGTAAGTTTAATCTTGTTGTGTGCATTCATGATTGAGTCTTTTGTAGATCTGTTTGAGACATCCGTTTTTAACTGCTGAACTTAAGTTTTACTTGAAGACAAACAAAAGTTTAAGTTGGGGGTGCTGATGAGTTCGAGATTTGGACTCCTTTAGGGCTTTATTTGTACAGGTTTAGTGTCCTCAAATGCTTATTTTGTGCCAATATTTTCAGATATATGGATTGAGGAACAAAGCTAAGACAGAAATGGGCAACAGACGCAACACGAGGGAAAAAGAGAAGGGAAAAACAAGCCTGATGACCGCCGATGTCACTCGGCGACTCGCCAAGTTGTCCCTCTACCGCCTATAGTTACAGAATGCTGAAGCTAAATTAGGAGTAACTTCGGCGAGCAACAGTACCACTCGATGTGCCGCTGATCGTATCGGCGATGGATAACCAGGTCGCCAAAAGTACTGATGGAGATCCAGATGAGTGCTGATGGGCAAGATTAAGGGAAGAAAGGCGCATCGCATAATCAAACAATGATCCCGATCTTGCTCGCCTAAATTTACAGTTGTTGGACTAAGAAGATGTGAAAAATGAAGGCGAGACGAAGGAAAATCGGCTAGTCGCCGAACGGTCGGCGAAGCCCAACTTACCTCGCCTATTGGTCCCAAAAATCTACATATCAGACTTGTATAAATTGATTTTCGCAAGAGAGAGAAGGTATTCAGAAACGTGAGGAACAAAAGATTGAGAGCAAAAAACAGTACCATTGTGGATTTCTAGTGATTTTGACAAGGTTTTTCACTAGGATTTTGTAATAGAGGAGATTTTATTCGATTTTAACTTTTGAATTTCATTTACCCAGTTATGGAAAACATAGCAGGTATTAAATTTCAACTTTTCACTATGCTTGGCTGAAACCCTAACCTTGGGGGTTTGCTAATGTGACCAATTGTTGTATTTTACTAAATGGGTGTTATCGATTATTGATTTTTGGTGTGAATCTAAAGCGGGTCTAAATTATTATTGTGGTTTAACATCATTATTGTATATTTAGTGTAATATTTTTTTGAGTTTTTATGCTTTCTCGAGATAGAAGTACAGATACAACGTAGTAATTTGGCATCCTTAGTAGTAGGTCTTGACGTTTTCAACTTGAGAAACTGAAACCCAAGATGCAACCTTTGTATCTAGCTCGAAAGAGTGGATTTGATGAGAACATGGGCTGGTCATCTTATGAATAGTGTTGAGGTTCGAGAGAACTCAACGGATACAAGGTGATTGTTTGAGAGAAAATTACTTTACCTATAGTCCATTCTACCCGTGACTATTCAATAGTTTCGATGATGATTTACACCCATTAAGTTGAATTTGGCAGTTGGTTAGTCAATCCCCCAAGTGTTTTCTAGTTATTTGATTGTTTCTTGCTGATAATTTTAAGTGAGTTGGTAACAATATCTTGAAATTTGACTATGAGACTCGTAAGTGTTGTGTTGCTTAGCTGCAAAGGTCATTGTCATACTTTTGTATTTGAATTCAAAGAAAGCTACTTTCTGTGGGATCGACCCCTAAGTTGGTTGGATTATATACTGACTAACGATCGTCGACACTTAAAATTGGATGAAGTGTCTTTGAAACGTTAATTAACCCCCATAAGCCCGATAGGTACGCATAATAGCTAAATATACAAGAATGAAGTACCAAAAGTCTAGATCCAACATGAGCAAATTGGGCCTCAAACCCAGTACCCAATAAATAGGGCCGCCCAGCCCGCCAGTAAACTTTTAGGGGAGCCAGTTGCCTAACTAGCAAGAGCAAACCTGTGAGCATAAACATATCAAATCAAAGCCACCCAACATGCTAGTAAGCTCTTAGGGGCGTCATTCACCTAATTAGAAAGGGTAAACTAGGGGGCATGTCGACTCCAAAGAGGATCTCCTCACGACCTAACAACAATAGAACCATTGAACGACATCCACTCACAAGAAATAAAAACAAGGCTCCAAGCCTGAACCACTCCAATCCTAGGTCATCTAGTTAACCACAAAACCTCTAAAATTGCAACAAGGCCGCATAAATAGAGAGAATGAATAGAAAGTTGAAAAATATGTGCTATTCCTCAACTAAAGACCATTCTATCACACTCACGTATGCTACTCCAGTCTATAGGGAGCTAATCCATCCTAATCGACATCAGATAAAGGATAAGGCCTAAAAGCCGCAAGTACCACAATTCTAAGGGAACACTAGCCTAATCCTAGAATAAGTCCAAATAGCCTTATATATTTCATAAAACAGGATACAAGTTAATTCACAAGATAATACTAAGAAAATAACCTTGACTAACATGGTACAATACTTGAGAATAAAGTTGATCATGCCTAAACATGGTATCTAAGAAAGTAAATAATAGAAACTAGGTACCTACCCCCAATTCATTCTAATAAAAAAGAATTTTAACACAAGCTTAGTCTAAGAAAATGGAAAAAATTGTAGCCTACCTCTAGGCTGATCGCGCGCGCAACAAATCACAATGCCAGAGCTTTTCCCTTATGAATGGCGTTAGAATGCTTCCACACTATCAAAAATAGGATCACAACATTACTACAATAGTTTCAACACCAAAAATACATAAAATGGAAATGGACCAATTTCATAGTCAAATGGGAATTATGGTACCCATGCATGAATTCATAGAATCGAATACATATGAAGGTCCTAAATAGTACCCCAAACTTGCTAAAACATCCTACATGTAATTTATCACCAAAACAACCCAATCAAAGAACTAATGCAGCTAGCTATCTCACAATTTTACCTAAAATGATGAGCCTTCAATAGTTTCCAATCAGCCACACAGGTAGCATAAAAAATTTGGGACAGAGAGGACTTTGAATCACTGGAAACATAGTTAAATTGCGAGAGAAATTGATGATGGAAGTTGGGATTCAAAGCTGCCTTGCGTCTGGTCTTTGAATAAAAGACTTGACGGATTTATTCCTCGTGAATGTGGCCCAGAGGGACTGCAATTGCAGACCACAAGAAGGTTTCCTTTCGTGAACATGGCTGGAGGCCCGGGAATGTTGCGGAAGGGCTGCGAACATGAAATCTTGCAAACTTTGGCACCAAGAAAACGACTGGTGGCTCGTGAACGCATAGGACAATAAATTTCTTCTCCACTATCGCAAAGACCAAAATAGGCCTTTCACCAGCTTAATTTTAGCAAGTTCAAATCTCTAACGTGGTGTCCTAAATTCGCTTGGAGCGCTGTGCACACAAACGAGATATGCTACCCCAACAAATTTGATATTCTAGACTCAAAAGAGGATTTGAAATTTCCATACAAGGTTATATCAGCAAAATATGGACTGCACACCAAAATCTATTTTAAGCCAAAATCCACAAGGGGGCATGGATTAGCTTGAAAGCCTCGAGATCTGTACGAAGGGTTGTTCAAGACCAAACTTTACTCTCTGAAGCTGACAACACCGGTGGAATTCACATCCAGGAAAGTTTACCAAGAATGTTGGCCAGGGTCAAACTTAGGCTTTAACTTGAAAGTTAAAATACCTAAGCACACAAAGTTGAACCGAAAGCCTCAGGAGTTGTGCCAACCATACTAACAACCTACAATGACCCTTTTTGAGCTGATGAAATCGTCAAAATTAAATTCTGAGGCCATCTTCCTAAAATTTTGATCGAAAACGACCGTTCATGGTTCAGAAGCTCCTAAACTCAGAAATTTGCATAAAAACCAAACGAACAACCAGATTACTAAATTGTCAGTCTCATCAAGTCTTTAATGACTTAGAGTCACTATAAGATTGCTTTATATGATGAATAGAAGACATAAGTATATAGATGACCTGTAGGGTTATTATAGTTAGTGCTCAAAACTCTTATCCTCACGGAGGTCTGCCGGTAAAAGTGATCCAATACCAAAGTAGGTCAATGCCATTGTGGTAGGCATCTAGAATAGTTAGCCCCATGAAATAAGGTTCAAGATTTAGTGACGAGCAAAAATAAGAATAATGAGGCTTGAGAAGGTTCAAAAGTAGAGAGTGCATCAAACAATGTGAAACCACCTCCTCCGTTCCCACAAAAGTTCAAGAAACATATCAAGGATGAATGCTTTGGTAATTTTCTCTCTTTACGTAAGCAAGTTCACATTAATCTTTCACTTATTGATGTTTTGCTGGGAAATCCAAAGTATGAAAAATATGTGAAGGAGATAGTGGCAAAGAAGAGGAGACTTATTGAATATGAGACAATTTCACTTACTAAGGAGTGTATATGTTGAATTCAAAATAGGTTTCCCATCAAACTGAAAGGCCCCGTCAACTTCATAGTACAGATTACCATAGAGCAAAGCAATTATGCCTGGGACTATGTGATCTTGGTGCTAGCATAAATATTATGCCCCCATCATTGTACATAAATGTGGGTTTGGGTAGTCATAAGCTGATGAACATCATTTTATAGCTCTCTAATTGCTCCGTTTCTAGATACAGTGCAAACTGTGGTGGCAACAAGTGTTGTTGTGAATAAAGGTAATTTGAAACCGTTGAATAAAGTGTTGGGACCCCCACTAAGACCATAAATTGAAAAAAGCTCCTAAGTTTGAGTTTAAAGCACTCCATCTCATCTCCAATATTCTTTCTTGGGTGAGAATGAAATCTTACCAATAATTCTTTTCACAGATTGTTTTTTAAAATGTAGGTTAGTGTGGCCTTTGCTGTGCTAAAAGGAAGAAAGGAAAAAATCAGGTGGAAAATGTTAGATATTCATGGCATCAGTCTACCTTTGTGCATGCATAAGATATGCATGGAAGAAGAGCACAAGCCAAGCACACAACACCAAAGAAGGATAAATTCAGATGAAGGATTTGATGAGAAAGGAGGTGATCAAGTGGCTAAATGTTGGAATTGTGTACCAAATCTCAAATAGTTAGTGGGTTAGTCTAGTGCAATGTGTACCAAAAAAGGGTGGCATGAATATGGTGAAAATGGAAAAAAATGAGTTAATCCAAATAAGAACAGTCACTAAATTGTATCTCTACATGGACTACCACAAGCAGAATAATGCCACCAGAAAAAACCATTATACAATCCCCTTCATTTATTAGATGTTAAATAAGTTAGCCAGGCAGGAGCATTATTGCTTTCATGATGGGTATAAGGGCTACAATAAGATTCTGATTGCTCAAGAGGATCCTAAAAAGATCACATTCACTTGTCCTTATGGCACATATGCTTTCAAGAAGATGCCTTTCATACTTTGCAATGCACTGACCAATTTTTAGAGATGCATGATGGAAATATTTCGTGACATGGTGGAGGATTTTGTGGAGGTTTTCATTGATGATTTTTCTATGTTTGGGGAATCATTTGAACTATGCCTGCAAAATCTTGAAAGGGTTCTTGCACACTATAAGGAAAACAATCTAGTATTAAATTGGGAGAATGTAACGACCTTAAAATCTAGTAGGTGAAACTAGATCTTAACAAGTTTCGTTTTGAGTTTAGTTTTGGGTTATGAAATGTAAAGTGTTGTCCCGAGCTAGGTTGAGAGGTTTAGGAGTTAAAAGTCAAGGTATGACTCCCCAAGGACCACCCTAAGGGTCCTTGACGAGGACCCTTAGCCTAAGCCCAAGACCCCAAAGAAAGATGAAAGTTGCCAAAAGTTTGGTGACTTACGGAAGGGGACCACGTCCCGTAGGTCCATCCACACCCCGCGGATGGCCTCCGTAGGTCAGGCCCCAAAATTAGCAGACTTGACCAAGACCATAGACAGCCAGCATGGCTCATGGTCCCACCAATGGTCCGTGGGTGGTGGTCGTGAGTCACTGCTGGTTTTTCTTGTTTGGCTCGGCTAAGGTGAGGGCTTTAGGGTAAATTGTTTTTATGATTTATTAAGTTGAGGGACGGTTATTTTGGGTTAATTATGGTGTTTTAAGAGTATTAAAAGTATTAAAATATATTTTCCAATTCATTATTTCAAAAACAAAATTAGAAACTTTTCCTCCCCTCCAAAAGTTCTCTCTAGAAACCTCCATTGGAGGTGAAGGATTCAAGCTTCCAAGGTCAAGAATTCAATATTTTCAAGTGATTTTCATGGAGTTCTTCCATAAAAGGTATGGTGGTCTTCATTCTTGACTTAGTTTCTTTCAAGGAGCGAATTTCAAAAGTGATTTCAAGTCTCCATTGTTTTCCCCAATACCCTAGTTTTCAATCTATGCATGGGTTTGATTCCAAACGTTTTTCAAATGCTTTATTGCATTGAATTATGAATGAATTGTGGATTTAAAAATGAATTAAGGTGATTTATTCCTTGAACCCATGTTTTCTCCCAAATTCCTAAATTGTGATTTGTGATTGGGAATTGATTTATTATGAAAGTATGTTGATATGTTTATGTTTATATTGAATTAGTTATTGAATTATGTTAATTCCCTTATCTATTGTAGTGTCTTAAATGTTTGGGTTGTGATTGATGTATAGCCTTGGAAGGCAATTTCATGAAGGATTTATGTATGATTATGATGTGAAATATATGTTAGTGATCTCAATGAAAGAACTATGATTATGTTTAGAATGTAATTGTGTTATGATTGATAGAATATTCTCAATTAACACTCATGAATGATGATGATAGAATATGAAGGGTTTCTATAATGTAATGTTATATCTTGAATTGGTAGGCTCATGCACCCTACTCTTGTATAAATGAAAGTAATGTGGATTGATGTATATTGAATTGGTAGGCTTAAGGCATCCTTTTCTTGTATTGATGAATGTGACCTTGGATGTTGTATCTTGAATTGGTAGGCTTAGGCATCCTCTTCTTGTGTAATCTATGTATCTTGACTTAATGAACATGAATCAGTAGACCTAATGGTGGTAGCCCTTTCATGAGGAGGCTATGAATGAATGTAAGGATGAACTTCGAATCGGTAGACATAATGTTGGTTGCCCTTTCCTAAATGAATGATAAAGTATTCTAGACTACGTCTTGAACCGGTAAACCTAATGTTGGTGGCCCTTCATGATGAGTGTAGAAACTAAACTGATGATAAACCTTGAATCGGTAGACCTAATGGTGGTGGCCCTTTCATGTGTGAAATGATGAACCTTGTATCGGTAGACCTAATATTAGTGGCCCTTCTTGGAAAGTAAATGAGCTATCCTTAATGTACCTTGAATCGGTAGACCTAATGGTGGTGGCCCTTTCTTGTGTAATGTACTTTGGGTCGGTAGACCTAATGTTGGTGGCCCTCTCAAGTACAATAATGTTAATAAAAATGAGCTACTCTATGGGAATGGAGGCTAAGTACCGAGTGTATATGGTAAGATGGAAGTTATCCTCACGTTAGGCTGGATTTCATTGAACATCTTTCTTATCCCATAACTATGTGCCCACATAGGATAGCTAGTTGATCCACTTAAGCAAAATATACTTAGTTCTACCATAGGCAAGTAGAACACTTTCCTTCGTTGTGGGGTCATACGACACCGGATTACATGATTTAGCTCTCATGGTCTATGTTGGTTAATGCCTATCCCCATCATGTGAGATGTGCATTATGGTTTCTTGAGAAGTTCTATGAAGTGTGGGTGGTAATATGGGATGCTATCCATGCATTGCACGAGTAGGCTTTGAGAGGGATATAGTGAGTTCTCTAATGTCTTAATGACTAATGTATGAATGTGCTCTTAATGAAGCTAATGAAGAATGTTGACTTACATGTCTAATGTAATGATGCATGCTATACTTGGATTATATTATGAGTTACTTCCTTGTCATGACTTATTGAATATGAATGTGCCTTGTCTATGGTGGCTCCAAAGGAGTACTTAGTGTGAGTAGTAGTATGGGATGCTACTCATACATTGCACAAGTATGACTTAGGGTTGTCCTAGATGTTGGTCCTAATGTGTTGATATGACTTATGAAATGTTTATGTCTCTTATGTATGAGTATTGTGTGAAGATGGAAAGGTCGAATGGTAAGTTCACTTTTGGTGACCTTAATGTGGTACTTTAGTGTGGATGGTGATCTGGGACGCTATACATACATTGCACAAAGTATAGATTGAGGGTTACTTGAGGTGAAGGCTTAATGTGAAGGTAATGGTTTATATGTTGATTATGCCATAATGTGAAGAAACGACTTGTATGTTGATTATGTCTTATATTATGCCTCTTAAACTAATGTCCATGAAGGTTTTCTCAAATTGGCATAAAGCATGATTTCCAAAGAATATGTCCGTTTTAAGCATTGTTTTCGCATGGCTAACATACTTTGTACTTTATGTGCTAACCCATATTTCTTCATTTTCTACCAAAGTGTTGGGTTTGGATATTGGATGTTCTATACTTGAAGAATAGGTTTCTAAGAAGCTTGGAGATGAAGACTTGGTGAGTCCTCATAGTTTCGAGGACAAAACCCATTATGTTCCCTCCATGTCTTTCATTGTATGTTTAGAGTCTTTTTATGGGCTATGTCCCAAAGTTGTATTCAAAGTATTAGATGGTTTGAGACATAGTATAGAAAGGACTTCCGCTTGCTTTTATGAAAAATGACTTCGATTGTAAATTTAAAGTTTTAATTCCGTGCCATTTTCCTTATATAGAATGTTATGAATGCTATTAGGCTTGTATGAAACTTTTCAGAGTCTTATACGTCGTGTCACTTCCGAGGTGTAGGTTTGGGTCGTGATAAATATGGTATCAGAGCACAAGATTTTGGAATGGTTTTAGGATGTCTCAAACCACATCTAGTAGAGTCATGTTCATAGTGTGAAGTGAGCGACATTTATGAATAGGAGGCTATTGAGTGTTAGGAAAGTCTCATATCTTCATTCTTCAAGTCGTGCTATAGAGTTTAACTCTATAATGTCTCTCTTATTCCTTATCCGTTGGTCTTTAGAGTATGACCACTTGAAATGCTTATGCTAGAAGGAGTGAGGGAGGAAGGTTGGTTGTGATGCCAATTATGGCTACGTGACTTGTTAGATTTGAAGTGATGTTGTAAAGATTTTGTATAGGCTTGCTCCCAAGGGGAGATAATGTTCTTAGATAGCAAAGCCGTTGGGTATCCTAGATGTTCATGATTTAGATTGACTTGAATTGAGACCTTGAGTGGTGTTGGTAAGGTTGTTGTGAGAAAGATTTGCTTAATAAGGACCTTCCTAGTTTAAAAGCACCGGTATGTTGATAGTTCCTTATGGTTTTGAATGTTGTATTGAGGTTTCTATGTTGTTTTCATGTTAGCCTTAGTTGGGTTTACTCCTAAGTGGGGGGATAGTATGTTGATTAGTAAGGTTGTTGAGAGTTTTGATATCCTTATCTCTTTCCTTCTATTCCTCTTCAAGCTTGAGAGCAAGAGTTCCTTGTAGCTTGTTTCATGTTTTGGAGTCATGTGTAATTATGTGTTTCCATGGTATCCTTATGGAGTCATGTGTGATTATGCGATCTCAATGAAAGAACTATGATCATGTTTAGAATGTAATTGTGTTATGTTTGAAAGCATATTCTCAATTAACACCATGAATGATGATGATAGAATGTGAAGGGTTTCTATAATGTAATGATATATCTTGAATTGGTAGGCTTATGCACCCTATTCTTGTATAAATGAAAGTAATGTGGATTGATATATCTTGAATTGGTAGTCTTAAGGCATCCTTTTCTTGTATTGATGAATGTAACCTTGAATGTTGTATCTTGAATTGGTAGGCTTAGGATCCTCTTCTTGTGTAATGAATGTATCTTGACTTAATGAACATGAATCGGTAGACCTAATGGTGGTAGCCATTTCATGAAGTGGCTATGGATGAATGTATGATGAACTTCGAATCGGTAAACCTAATGTTGGTAGCCCTTTCCTAAATGAATGATAAAGCATTCTAGACTATGTCTTGAACCGGTAGACCTAATGTTGGTGACCCTTCATGATGTGTCTAGAAACTATTGTGATGATAAACCCTGAATCAATAGACCTAATGGTGGTGGCCCTTTCATATGCGAAATAATGAACCTTGTATCGATAAACCTAATGTTTGTGGCCCTTCTTGGAAAGTCAATGAGCTATCCTTAATGTACCGTGAATTGGTAGACCTAATGGTGGTGGCCCTTTCTTGTGTAATGTACTTTGGGTCGGTAGACCTAATGTTGATTGCCCTCTCAAGCACAATAATGTTAATGAAAATGAACTACTCTATGGGAATAGAGGCTAAGTACCGAGTGGATATGGTAAGATGAAAGTTCTCCCTACGTTGGGCCGGATTTCAATGAACATCTTTCTTATAAAACCTGTAGAGGCTCCCGTACAAATCAACCATCATAATTCAGAACCCCTTTCGTTCACAAGTACCGTAACGGATCATGAAGGTTGTACGATCCATGGAAGGCTTTCATGAATGGGCCCACTGTTTTTAAGGTAGGGTTATTTTAGTGTTTTTTGACTCTTTCAAATCCTATACTATATCATTTTGACCTATTTTAAGTGGGGTTAAGTTGTTCCTAATGACAATAACATTCCTACTCCCTCATAATTTCCTAAATTAGATTTCTTTTTTCTTAAGTCTCCTTGCGAGCAAGAACTAGGGTTCCAAACATGAAGTCGCCATTCAAAGAATCAAGACAATGTTTCTATACTAGATATATGGGAATTTCATATATGCGTATCCCTTGACCTATTAATTCCCAAAAAAACCTTAAAATTTCAAATTTATGATTCCTAAAAACTATAATTTTCTATGATCTTCATGGATTTTTAATGCAAATCAGTTTTCTTCATGATCAGTCCTTAATTACATGTTTTACTCAGTAATTGTATTATTTCAAATATAATTTCCTATTTTCAATGATAATTTCATGAACTATGGAATACATGTATTTTCACGACTCAAAATTATGCAATTTTAGATGCATATTTCAAATTATTAGATTTTCATGAATTAGATGCTTTTAGATAGAATATCTTCCAGGTTATTTTTATATTATCATGATATAGATGACGTAATAAGCTATAGTATCTCAGTATTATTTCAGTTATCATGATTTAGTGGCTACTCAATAGGTATCAGTTTTTGTATGATTCAGTAGTACAGATTCTTACTATTTCCACATTTATATATGTTTTTGTTGGGAGTATACTTAGTGTCGAGTGGGCTACAGGGATGAAGGTTTCAGTCTAGTGTATGTGGAAGTTTAATAGCAATCCCTAAGTGTCAGAATTGGGTGTCATCATAACATTTCTCTTTGATAGACGTTAGCTAGTGGATCTATCTTAGATAAGTTATCAGGTCCCTTGCAATGGAAAGGATAGGCCACTCTCTTTTCAGTGTGAGAGCAGTACACTCAACTCCAGGTTGTAGTTCACATGACTTATGTCGGTTATTAGTATATCCCACAATACTGATTTCTATCGTTTCATGACCTTGTATCTATATATTTCAGATTAGTATATCTTAGTTTCATATTATTTTACTTAGTCATTGCATCAACATGTTTTACAAATTTACTATGTTTATATTTCACATTTAGTATACATATTCCTCATACGCAGCAAAGTACTGACCACATACTTTCTACCTATATTATTTGATAATATAGGTTTTGACGCTCATTATCCACCCCACGGTTAGTACAAGATTCTCTCTTTTGTAGTAGATGCCGAACCTATTGTGTACCATTGACTAAGAAGGGGTCGGACATAACAACTACATGCCTATTCCTTTCTGCCCTTTGAACGAATCTAGAACCTCAATTAGCAGATTCAGTAGAAACCTTTCTTGGAAGACAAATTCGGTCAACGTTGGAACAACTTTGGTGAGTCCTTATTACGTGAGGACAACCTCTCTGTCTTTGAATTTAGTATTTCTTTTTCAGTTTCACACCCAACACGATCATCCGGGGTGAACAAGAATTGGGGATCGGATGCGGGCGAAATTCCCGCCAATGGCTGAGATGTTCAGTCGACTCGGAAACAAGAAGTTTTGGTCCAGGAGGGATAATATCAACCACTTGACGTCCCTCTGACGCATCCGTTATGGTTATCTCATACCCCCATTTTTCTTTTCGATTGAATGCAATCTCTGATGTCAATGACACGAAAAAGGGATATATACAATGAATGGAATATAGTGCTAGAGTATTTGAAAGCATCTGCAAAGCCAACAACGGGCACAGTCGATCGTAGATCCCACATGATGCCTTGTACCCTCACCCAACCTTATCTCTCGCCTGTCGACTCAATAAAGTGAGATAATGGATTTTCCTAGTCACTTATGTTAGTAGAGACTTTTAGACAGTCCTTTAGATTCCGTATTGTTATGTTGTCTTTTATATTTCGCCTATTTTGGTATTATGGATTCTATCTAGTTATTTCAGTTTTAACATCCACATATTTGTCCCAATTTTCTATTAATTTTGCTAATCTTGGTGTTATGGAATTCCATGAAGTTAGCTTGGGGTCACTTGTGGCTCTAAGCATCGTGTCGTGATGAGTGGTATATTTTCACTCATTTGAGGCATATTTAGCTCAATAATTAGTGTCCTCAATTCCTAATTATGTCCTATTCTAATGATATTTTGATTATTTGCAGCTATAAGGCTAAAAACAAGGCAAGGATAGATTTTTGAAAGAATGGGCAAAAATATGAAGACAAGTGTAAACTCCACATTGTTGAACACCTAGCAAGAAGGGAGGTTTGACCAATAAGTATGACCTCACCAAAATTTATTGTGCACAACACTTGAATTAATAAAGGTAGGTTGGTGAACTCCGAATGGAAAGGTGACTCGCTGAATGAGAAAAGCGAACATGCTGACCATTGTCGAAGGCGACAATGCAAGGAGAAAAATTGAAGGCTTAAAAGGCAAACTAAGGTAGTACTCTACGATACTTGGAATGTTAAAGGTAGACTGAAATGAGCTCACTGATTGAGGTTGAAACACATGAAGCCTAGAGAAAGAAAAGACGAGTTGGAGAGCAATCGATGATCCACGCATTGTGATCGGTGAACCCCATTAATGTCGCCTAATGAGTATCGTATTGCGATTTGGGAAATTTTTTTGAATAATATAAATAGCCCAAAGGAGAGAGAAAAAGTAAGTTCGGGTAAGTGAGGAAAAGAGGGAAGATTGAGAGAAAGTTCTGAATACTTTAGAAAGAGAAACAGTTTTCCTTGTGAAGAACACTTTCTAAGTTTTTTGGGTGATTTCAACATTGTTCTTTTAGTTGATAAATTGATGTTGAATACAAAATGGGTTTGCTTGTAATTTCTTCATTTCATATTACCAATGACTTCTTTCATGAAAGGTATACTTTCCTTGCTTTTTATGATGGGTGGCTAAAACCCTAAGATCTAGGGGTGCAATTATGGTTGGGTGTTGATTTAATGTAGTGAGTATTATGTTATGATCTGTTTTGTTATTGTTCGTACATGAATTTGGGCTAATTAGCATGGGGTTAATTTATGAGTTAATGTTGCAAACTAAATTCCTACTTCCGATGTTCGGTCGATGCTCGAAAGAGATTGATTGGAGTGGGTAATTAGTCCGTTACTAGAAATTTAAGTTTGATGTCTGTAACGTGTTTGTAAATAGAGGTTATGGGTCGTATTTATCTTCCCTATTTCTGCATTGAAAGAGAGAATATAGTAAGGTATTGGGTTGCTTAGTATAGCATATAGATGAGACCAAAAGGAGATTCTATGCAAAGATTCTATGAGATCGAAAGAAGATTAGTGTCGTTAAAGATGACCTAGCCTATTCATGTCACTATAGAGAAACAAAATTACCCCTATGCGACATTGATTTCCAATCCGCGCACCCCTAGATTGCTTGTTACTTCTTGAATTTTTTGAAATTTTAGTTTAATTATGACTAATGATAATGTAACACCTCGGATTCGGGAAAGGCTAGAAAGGGGTCAAGCAGGCAAAACACAAGCCCAAAACTGGACCATGGGACCCTCCACAGATCCCTAGACGGGCCGTGAAGGGGACCACAACCCATTTTGGTGCTCGTGAACTCGTTCCAGAACTTTCCAAAAAAGGTTCCCCTCCCACGGACCCTTAGACGACCTGTGGTGAGCATCATAGACCGTACAAGTGGTCGTCAAGTCAGTAGAGGGTCTCCCCTAGTTACATATCAAGGGCCACGAGCATCACAATGGCCCATAAAGCCCCATATAGACCGTGAAGTTGTCCGTGAAGGGTTTTCATTAGACTAAGAGTTTAGGGTCAATTTCAAACGATCATATCTTTTAGCACAAAAAGAATTAGGTGGCCCATGACCTATCAAATTGGAGATCTCTCGGTCCTCTTTCCAATGCCAACGAATTTGCCTAATTCCAAGCTTGGAGTAAAATTTATTCCCATAATAGTAAAGCCTTGTGAGGTAGGATTTCTTCACAACCTATTTGACGGGCCGTGGTGGTCATGACGACCCATTTTAGCCTCGATGATGCCAATTGAGCAGTTTTCCGATAGGGACTTTTGGGTCTTGTCCCCAATTGTTTTAACTCAATACTATGCCATTTTATCTTCTACCCAAAGCCCTATATAATTATTTTAAACTCCCAAATTATCCAAACCCAATTCATTCTCTCAAATTGTCAAAAGAAGATCAAGTTCCTTTTCTCAAATATTTCTCTCTCTAGAAATTGAAAAAGAAAGATAGGGTTTCAAGATTAAGACTCCTAATCCTCCATTGCTTCCAAGCTTTTGGAATCAAGGTATGATAGTTTTCATCCATGGAGTCCTTTCCTCCGTGGAGTTCCCAAATTCTCCAATTTACAAAGTTAGAATTCCCCAATTGAGTTAGGGTTTTCTTTAATTGTCATGGGTTCCTTTCCATGTTGATTTATTTGATTGATTTATGATCTTTTATGCATGAATTGAAGTAATTGCATGTTTTTAAGTTGATTTCCCATGAACCCATGCATAACCCATGTTTTCTAAGCTGTGTTGATATAATGCGGGCCTTGAACTATAAAAGATGAATTTATGAAAATATGCATGTCTTCTCTTTATGAAACTGATGTAAATGAATTTGAAAATGCATTGACTTTGAAACTATGACGAAGCTTATGAATTATTCAAAAGAATACATGTTCATGAAAGTATGCTTATGACTCAAGAAAGCTTATAGATGAGATTGTCTATATGTTCTATGAAGTTTGGCCACATGACATGAATAACATCTAGATTTTCCCTCAATGCTTTTCGGGCTATTTTCCTAAATTTGGTCTTAATTCGTATGGTATCCAGATATGCCATCAATGATTATAGGCCACAATTTCAAAACTATTTCCATTACTATTTGAGGCATCTCTAGTATGAAGTGAATGACTACGGGCCTTAAAAGCTATTATGAACGATCATGAACGGTGAAAGGTTTTCTCACACATGGTCTAAGGAGCTATCCTATGATAAGAAAAGTGGCGACTACCCATGTCTTTTAAGGAGAAGAAAAAATAAGATTAATAACTACTCCGTGGGAATTATGCTTAGCACCGAGAGGATATTTAGATGGAACCTCTCCCGAGTTGAGGTCGGGTTTCTAATAGCAATCTCCTTATCCCTTACCTATATTCCCCCATAGTGTGATGGTCTAGATAGACATTAGCTAGTGGATCCACTTTAGCTCAGATTCATGGTTCTACCTTGGCAAGTAGGACAAGACACTGAGGATCATCTTATAGCTCACATGGTCTTTATTTCGGTTAAGGATCATTCCCACAATAATGAACAAAGGTTACTCCAAGAAGTATCTCACATGTGTTCAAGATGGTTTTACTTGTATTGAACATGATTTCGTTTTATGTTTTCTAACCCTTTTATCTTATGTTTTAACTTGGTCTTTTCATATCATGAAAATGTCCATTTTAGCATGATTTCATATTTTTATGCATGGCTATCATACTTAGTGCATTTTATACTAACGCATATTCTTGTCTACATTTCCCCAAATGTAGGGACCGACCTTATAGATATGCACTTACGTGGCTAGGGATCTCATTTAGAAGATTGAAGATTGCTGAGTCTTCATTGTCTGAGGACCGAGATTTGGTTTCTCTTTTGTCTTTACTTCCTATTTTGGAACTTGATGTATGGGCTACACCCCGATAAACTCTTATGTACTTGTTGACTTTGAGACGATGTTTAGACTTCCGCTTTTCTCTATAAATCTTTTATATGTTGAAACCTTCTTTTAAATCTTTTAAACTCTATGATCTTTTATGTTGAATGCTAAGTGGATTGTATGGGGCCTCTCGGGGTCTTATACGCCATGTCACATCTAGGGTATTCTTTAGGTCGTGAAAGATACCCAAATCCTTTTATTAAATTGGTGGAATCATCCACCCAATTGTTTTTAATACTACAAATGAATGATTTTACAATCCAATTCTTGATAAATTTTTCTACGATATACCACTTTCTGTGGGATCGACCACGACTCTTAGTTGGGTATTTCTTATTAATGATGACCATTGTCTCTTTTAATTGGGTTTGAAGATTATATTTGAGCACTATAATGTCACGTCTAGGCAGTAGGCTCAGGGACTGACACTAATATATTATTGTTGTTGTGGATTACGTTTCTAAGTAGGTTGAGGCTGTATCCCTTCCTACTAATGACTCAACGGTGGTTATCAAATTCATCAAGAAATGAAAATTCGCTCGCTTTGGAACTCCAAGGGAAATTATCATTGATGAAGGTCAAACTTTGTAAATCATTGGGTGAAAATATGTTGGCAAAGTATGGGATACGACACAAGGTCGCTACAACATATCACCCACAAATGGGTGGCCAAGTGGAGGAGTCTAATAGAGAACTGAAGTAGATTTTTAATAAATTAATCAATGTGCAAAGGAAAGATTGAGTCATGAAGCTAGATGATGCTTTTTGGCATATAAAATAGATTATAAGACGCCAATTGGTAATTCTCGTTATGAATTGGTATTTTAAAGGCTTTTCATCTTTCGGCAGAGCTAGAGCATCAAGCACACATATTGGGCAATTAAGAAGTTGATACTTGACCCAGAGTTAGCTAGTAAGAAAATAATTGGCCAGTTGGATGAGCTTGAGGAGTTTAGGCTCCATACATATGAGAACGCCAAGTTGTATAAGGAAAAATGAAGCGATAGCATGACAAAAATATTATCTATTTCATGTTCGAGCCAAGAATACAAGTACTATTGTTCAACTCTAGGTTAAAGATGTTTCTTGGAAAGTTGAGGTCCAAGTGGAGTAGGTCATTTGAAGTTGTAAGGATGACGCCACATGGGGGTGTAGATTGTGGAACAAAGACAATAGCTCCACCTTTCTTGTGAATGGACAATATGTGGAGCACTACTTTGGTAATGATGTAGATCATGACAAAGAAGTGCTCGCACTTGATGATACGTGATCTATGAGATGGGTCGAGCTGCGACTTTAAACAAGAGATGGCAGTGGCGCGATGTGGGGCGGTTTGAGGTTAACCCACAAAAAATTTTAACTCTCCCCACTCTACCCCATATAACAATTTTTTTTCATTTCAACCCGTTCTACCCCACCCCCCATAGACCCGCTTCGCATGAACCCGCTCCGCATAAATTTTTCGATATTTTTATTTTTTATTTATGTTTGATACTTAGAATAAATTTTATGAAAATAAATTTGTTTTCTAATTTAGTTGTATTAATTTAATAGGTAATTAATTTATTATTTTTTTAGAGGTCAATTGAGAAGCGTGTAAGGAACTCTACTTGTTTTTGTTGAACCATTTTCATTTACTATCTTATATATTTCAGTAACTTTAAAGAAACTTTCAATTAACATTAGTTTGAAAAATAAATAATAAATTTTTCATGCGTTTTTTGTAATCTTACCCTTGAAAGGTGCTCAATTACTCTTATAACATGTTAAAAATTAAATGAAGTGTAAACCCACATAAAACTGCATAGACCTGCAGCCCTGCACCACATTAGTTATAAAAAATACTTCAACCTGCCCGGCATCCGCCTAACCCTGCACAACCTTAAAACCGCCTGACCTACATAACCTTAATCCCTCTCTGCCCTACTTCGCATACACCCCGCTTCATTGCCATCCATATGTTAAACCATGCGCTACACGAAGGCAACACAATACTTCTTGTAATAGATAGGATATTTTTTCCGTATAAAATAGTCTCAACTTTTGTTTCTGGTTGTAATAGTTAGTCACTACATAAAAAAATGAAAAAGAAAAAACATAACAAGATGTGTCAAGCAACGACCAAAACTAAGGCGTTGGATGGGAGGCAACCCTTCTTTTCTAACAATTTCTATTATGCCTGTCTTGTAAGATAAATCGTGTGTTCAATATGTTTAAATGGACTACAGAAGGTAAGTACCCCATCACAAGTTATGTACACTATCACAAGAGGGATCCGCGACTACTTTGCATCGCGGACCTGGGTGCCTAAATTTTTCTTATCAAGATTTTTGTTCTCCGTCTAGCCAAAGAGGTAAACGTTGTGTTCCTGAATTTTCCATGCAAATTAAAATAACAGGGTTTTCTCATTTTCTCTTAAAGATACCAACCCAACTAATTTTTAACCCCCAATTTCAACCCTAATTTCTTCATTCCTCTTCTAAATCATCCAATCCCCCTTTCCCCAAACCCTTGCAAAATTCTTTCTCTCAATCGATGTTGCATAATTGTTTTTGCCGACTAATATTTCTTGTTTCCTCTACCCTTGTGATTAAGGTATTATTCTAATGAGTTTTGTTTTACTCTCAGATGAATTTAGGGGTAAAATACATGTGGGACTTAGGAATTTCTAATCGCATCATGAAATTACTTGTGAATTGTTGAAATTAGCTCTTGAGGAAAGATATTAATTTCTTGAAACTAATAAATGGTATACATGAATGTAAAATTGTGTATTATAGAGTGTTTGGGAATTGTGTGAGTGCTTATCTTAAGAATTCATGTTATTTCTGTTGTTTTGTGAAGTCTTGTGTGAAGCCTTGAGTAAAACACTAGAGCACATTAGAAGTGAATTGCATGGACTTTTGAATGGGGGTGATTATGGTGATAAATTTTCTTGGGCATGGTATATTGAAAAACCCTGTTGTTTTGAATTATTTAGTAGAATCAACATTTGTGCATGAGTAAAGAAAACTTTGAATCAGCACCCCATTGAATTATTATGAAAAATAACCGCATAGGCTGTATATGTAAAGTATGAACGTTATTAGGAGAAGTCCGAGTACCATTCGTGCATGTAATAATAAGCGTTTAAGTGTGGGATGGATAACCCCAACCTTATGAGCATTGTTATTAAATCGTGTGGGTTGACTAAATTGTAGTAAATTGTTTTGAGATGTAATTATGTCTTGAAATTAGCGAAAACAAAAGGAAATGGCTTCCACCAGTAATGGAAAGAGGGTTTGCATCAGACTAAATGTTCCTCAAACGCACAGTCCCATGAGGGACACTCGTCATTTTGAACTCAATGCGGTTAGTAAGGATGAGAAGAATTGGGATAAGTAACTGACTGGGCAAAGTACTTCACCGACCTATGCATCGATAACGAGAGTCTAGCAAGGGACTTTCCTCAGATTATGCACTATATTCAAGAGCTCTACATAGAGTTTATCATAGATGAAACAACTGAGTGCAACTTCCATCTGGTGCGGGAGTTCTATGTAAATTTTGAACCTGATGTGTGAACACAATATCTTCAAGGTATGAGAAAAAAATATCACCCTGGACCTTATACTGCTGAATAACCATTTAGGAACTGAAGATGTATGCTCTTTTTTGTTGAGGGGACTAAATATTCAACCACCATTTCGTAATACTTACAACACTTTGAGTGGGATGAAGTCCAGTGCTACATTAACCCATCACAGTCACAATGGTACCACCATACATTCCCATATGCTTTGATAAACCAGGAATCCCGTGTGTGGATAAATATTGTAATTTACTGTTTAATACCTGAGTAATACTACAATAATGTACCCTAAATCTAAGTCTTCTTGGTCTATGCCCTAATGAAAATGACCAAAGTAAATGTTGGGGCTTTTATTTAATTGGCAATAAGAAAGGCAAGGGTCTACAAGGGAGAAGATATAGTTTCGAGGGGTTGATCTCCTAAATTTGTAGAGCACCAAAAATTGCTAAAGAAGATCTTGACTATATGGCCTTATTAGTCATAATTATAGTAGATCTGACCGGGAAAAAGTGACTTGAATCGTTCCATGGGCTAGCTCTCACCACAGCTAGAAGACATCGGCGGGATGAGCCTACTACCGCTCACATATATGGATTAGAGATGTTGTGACACCGCAAATGGATGCAGAGCTTCCACACGAGAGTAGTTGTACAAGGTTGAGTGCAAGTATCCTCTCAATAACCATGCCAAGCCTCTACTGAAATTGGGCACAAAGTCCTATGAGCCCACAAAGAATGACATATCGACCGATAATGAACATCGATGGACGGATTCTAATGCGGAGACTGATGATTGTCAAGACTAAAAGTAGTCCCTAGGCGTAACATGGCGTATAAGACCCAGAGAGTCCCCATAAAAGCCACTTAGCTTTCATCATATAGGAAATAAAATAAAGAGATTTAAAAGACACCTTCTACATATAAGAGTTTGGTAGATAAAAACAGAAATCTAAACATCGTCTCAAAGCGAACTAGTACATAAGAGTTTATCGGGGTGCAACCCGTAATACAAGTTCGAAAACTAAAAGTAAAGACATAAAGGAAATGATGCTCGGTCCTCGGGTGATGAGGACTCACCAATCTTCAAGCTTCTATATAAGATCCCTAGCTACGAAAGGGCGAATCTGTATGGTTGGACCTTACATTTTGGAAAATGTAGGAAAGAGTATGCGTTAGTACAAACATGTACCATGTATGATTGACATGCATAAAACATTTGAAAACATGCTTAAAATATATATATTCCATGGTATGCAATTACCAAGCCAAAACATGACATAAAAGGGTTAGAAGACATCAGTCATAAAATATGGTCAATGCAACTAGACATCATATTAAACACATGTGAGATACTCCTTGAAGTAACCTTAGTTCTTCATGACTTTCTTTTGGGAAGTAGCCTTAATCATGTTTATCTTATCTTTTAAAGGAACATGGGTAATCACCTCTTGTCCTTATATCATGTGACATGGGTAATAGCCTCTTGTCTTTTAATAGAGAGCATGGGTAATCGTCTGTTGCCTGAAAATTAGAATAGCTCTATTAAGTTTGATTCATTTTGGGTGAGAAAGCCTATCAACCTTAAGAACCCTTTATATTTGACAAAATCCTTTCACAATCATGCTTTCATGTGTACATGAGAAATCCCCTAAACAAAACAACAACAAACATACCATTGATACTTCACTCTCAAAGCATCCATACAACATTTACATCAACTTCATAAGAACATGCAGAATTCCATAATTCATCTTTCATAGTTCAAAACCTACTTTCGATCATCAATAGATAGAAAAAATAGGTTGGACATGGGTTCATGGAAATCCATAATAAAATCATGTAATTATATAAATTCATGCTTGATAGATCATAAAACAATCAAATAAATAAATACTTAAAAGAACCTTGACATGGAAGAAAACCGTAACTAAATTAGGGGAATTATATCTTTGTAAATTGCAGAATTTGGGAACTACATGGAGGAAAGGGCTCCATGGATAAAAATTATCATACATCAATGCCAAGAGCTTGCCTTATATTGAGGATTAGGAGTCTTGACTTGAAACCCTAGGTTCCCTTCTTCTTCAAACTTTCTAGAAAGAGAAATAATTTGGAGAGGAGGACTTGTCTTCTTTTTGGTAAATGAGTAGAGAATGAATCAAATGGGTTATTTTGGGGTTAAAATCACTTATATAGGGCTTTGGGTTAAGGGGAAAATGATGGAGTATTTCTTTAAAACAAATAAGAAAAGACCCAAAAACCCCGTTTAACAGCTGACGAGACTTATGTGAGGGACCATGGCCCGTTATGGCCACCGTGG
This sequence comes from Solanum lignicaule, assembly GCA_029582545.1. Classification (NCBI taxonomy): domain Eukaryota; kingdom Viridiplantae; phylum Streptophyta; class Magnoliopsida; order Solanales; family Solanaceae; genus Solanum; species Solanum lignicaule. The sequence continues at coordinate 58,364 of JAJOOF010001161.1, read as the reverse complement.
CCCTTGGTCAGTGGCCCTTGAAGAGTAGCCATCCTTCACGACTGCCTTCAGACCTTGTGAGGCTTACCACAGGCCGTCAAAAGGTCCCCTGGGAAGGGAGCCCTCCTGCACAACTTCTAGAAAGGTTTCACGAGCACCACTACAGGGAGTGAAGCTCACAACGGGCCGTGCACTACCTTCGTGGGAGGGAGACCTGCGAGGCATATCTAGGGCACCTTCACGATTCCTCCAATGGATCGTCGTCCTCTTCACAGCTCGTCTGGGCTCTGTGAGGAGTTCCATGGTCCACATTTTGGGCTTGTGAGTTGTCCACTTGAACCTCCCTAGTCTCTTTCTTGAATTCGAGATGTTACGTTATATCCCATTGGGAACATTTGTCCTCGAATGAGATTCAAAACATTAGATGGAGACAAGAACTCTATCCTATCATCTCAATGATGCATGACATCACATAATTACACATATCTGAGGAGGAAACATCAACTCCAAGCTAAAGCATGTTCAAAGCATCTCATCATGAACTCTATATACAACTCATACTCAAATGCACATAAACATGTAGAAATCAATCAAGCTAACTCATTTCCTCAAAATTTAAGCTTTTCAAGAACATGTATGGATGAGGAAATTATGGGAATATCTAGGATACATGTTACCTAATGAGTAAACCATGATGACCTAAATACCTCAAGCTTGAGCAAGGATAGAGGGAAAAAGATGAGGATAACGGGACATCATATCGGTCTCGGCCTCCCAAGTAGCACCCTTGACTAACTTATTCCTCCAAAGAACATTCACATAAGCAACTTCTTTGTTTCTCAACTTTTTAACTTGCCGGTCTAAAATCTCAACTGGAATTTCATCATAAGAAATATTCTCCTTAACTTCCAACCCTTCTAAAGGGACTATAGATGTTGGATTTGCAACACACTTTTTCAACAACGAAACATGGAAAATCGGATGCACTAGTGCCAATTCATTAGGTAATGCAAGTCTATAAGCAACCTTAACTATTCGCTTCAAAATCTTATATGGGCCCATATAACAAGAACTAATCTTCCCTTTCTTCTCGAATCTCACTACACCATTCATTGGTGATATTTTCAAATAGACCAAATCATTAACATCAAACTCAATTTCTGTTCTTCTAACATCAGCATAAGACTTTTTTCGACTTTGAGCCATTTTCAACCTTTCTCTAATAAGTCAAATTTTCTCCATAGCCTTATGTACCAACTCGGGACCAATCAAAGCAACTTCACACACTTCAAACCAACCTATAGGAGTTCTACATCTCCTAACATAGAGAGCCTCAAATGGAGCCATACCAATACATGAGTGATAGTTATTATTATATGCAAACTCAATCAAAGGCAAGTGATCAATCCAATTACCCCTGAAGTCAATTACACATGCTCTCAAAATATCTCCCAAAGTTTGGATAGTACGATTCGCCTGCCTATCAGTGTGTGGATGAAAGGCCGTACTAGGCTTACAACGAGTACCAAGATCCTTATGGAAAGAATTCCAAAATGGAGAAGTGAATTGGGTACCACGATCGAAGATAATGTATAAGGGCACTACATGAAACCTCACCATTTTCTTCAAATACAACTTGGCATAGTCCACCGCTGAATAAGAAACCTTGACCGGAATGAAATGAGCCAATTTTATCATCCGATCAACAATAACCCAAATTGAGTCGCGTTTTCGCCGGGTGCGAGGCCACCCAACAATGAAGTCAATGTTCAAAGCTTCCCACTTCTAAGTAGGAATGCTAATATCTTTGGATAAACCTCCTAGATTTTGATGCTCGACTTTCACTTGTTGACAATCGAGGCACTTAGCCACTAATTCCGTAATATTTTTCTTTATCCCATTCCACCAATAGATCTCCCGCAAGTCACGATATATCTTTATGTCTCCTGGGTGGATGGAATATCGAGAACAATGGGCTTCTAACAAGATCTGTTCTCTCAAGTCATCTACATTAGGAATAGATAAGCGACCTTGATATCAAAGTATAACATCTCTCCCTTGGGAGAAAGCCTCTACGGACTTTTTAGTATAACTTCCTTTAATTTAATTAAAGTTGGATCAAGACCTTGCTTGGCCTTCACATCAACAACAAAAAATGGTTCTAAACTATTGTGAACCACAACACCACCCTTGGTAGAGTGAACTAACCGAACACCCAATTGGGCCAATCTATGAATATCTCGAACTAACTCTTTCTTATCATCTTCAGTATGAGCAACATTACCCATCACTAATCAACTCAAAGCATTCGCCACAACATTTGCATTACCGGGGTGATAGAGAACACTCATGTCATAATCTTTCAATAATTCAAGCCATCTCATTTGGCCCAAATCATTCTAGTTTTACACATACTGCAAACTCTTGTGGTCGGTAAAGACATCCACATGGGCACCATACAAATAATGCCTCGAAATCTTGAAGGCAAAAATGACCACCGCTAGTTCAAGGTCATGGGTTAGATAATCATTCTCATGTGTCTTAAATTTCCTTGAAGCATATGCAATAACCTTCCCATTTTGAATAAGGACATATCTTAGCCCAATTCTTGAGGCATCACAATAAACCACAAAATCATATGTCCCTTCTGGTTATGTCAACACTAAAGCAGAAGCAAGTCTATATTTCAATTCTTGGAAACTCTTCTCACACGCTTTAGACCATAAGAACTTAACCTTCTTTTGAGTCAATGTCATCAATGGATAAGCAATAGAAGAAAACCCTTCAACAAACCTTCTATTGTAACCGACTAGACCATAGAAACTTCTAATATCTGAAGGGGTTAGAGGTCTAGACCAACTCTTGACCGCATCGGTCTTTTTAGGATCAACCTCAATAACCTTACTTGAAACAATATGACCAAGAAAAGCCATGGACCTTAACCAAAATTCACATTTGCTAAACTTTGCAAAGAGTTGTTGGTCCTTGATAATTTGCAATATGATTCTCAAATGATCGATATGTTCATCCTCACTTTTTGAATATATCAATATATCATCGATCAACACGATCACAAATATGTCAATGTCTTGTATAAACAACACATTCATTAAATCCATAAATGTCACCGGAGCATTAGGCAAACCAAACGACATTACCGAAAAATCATAATGACCATACAGAGTTCAAAAATCTGTCTTGGAAATGTTATCTTTCTTCACCCTCAATTGGTGATAACCCGGCCAGAGGTCAATCTTAGAGAAGTAGCTTGCTCCTTGAAGTTGGTCAAACAAATCATCTATCCTAGGAATATGGTATTTATTCTTAACGGTTGCCTTGTTCAAATTCTGATAGTCAAATACACATACAGAGCGAACCATCCTTCTTTCTAACAAAAAAACTGGAACACCCCACGGAGAGATACTTGCTCTAATGAAACCCTTATCCACAGATCTTTTAGTTTCTCCTTTAATTCTTTATGTTCGGCCAGAGCCATACGATAACGAGGAATAGAAATAGGTTGTGTTTCTGGGAGAAGGTCAATAGCGAAGTCTATTTTCCTTTCGGGAGGAATATCAGGTAAATTATTAGGAAATACTTTCGGAAACTCATTAAAAATGGGGACCGACTCAAAAGTAGGGGTCTTAGAATCTATATCCCTCACCCTAACTAAATGGTAAATCCAACCCTTAGAAATCATCTTTCTAGCTTTAAGACAAGAGATAAACTAACTCTTAGGCAGATAATTTCCCTTTTTTTACTGTAGGATAGGTTCATTTGGAAACTTAAACTTGACTACATGGGTTCTACAATCAATAAAAGCGTAACATACATGCAACCAATCTATTCGAAGGATAACAACAAAATCTAGCATCTGAAGCTTTACAAGATGAACATTAGTGACTCTATGAGACAAGGAGACGAGAAACTTTCTATAGACCCTCTTATCCACAACAGAATCACCAATATGAGTAGAGACATAAAAAGGATCTAATAACACATCTGAAAGAATATCAAACCTCATTTCCACATATGGTGTCATAAAACACAAGGTAGCACCGGGGTCATGTAAAGCATAAATATAAAGTTGGAAGACTTTCAACATACCGGTGACCACATCAGGAGAACCCTCTTGTTCACCACAAGTGTGAAGTGCATAAAATCTATTTTTCTTCTGACTTCCACTAGGACTGGATGAAGGATTAGGTTGAGCCCTTCGATAGTTATCTCCCTTATTCTTAGCAACGAAGGGACAATCTCTAATCTTGTGATCCATCTTGCCACAACCAAAGCAAGTGTTAGACCCGACTAGACATTTACCCTCATGTTTCCTTCCATACTTAGCACAAGTAAGCAATGAAGACCCACTACCATTTCCTCCTTTAGGCTTAGGGTTAGACACCCTATGTTTGTTGAACTTAGAAGGAGCATTGGAGGACTCTTGACCGGAAAACCTTTATCGAAACTTAGAACGACCATTCCCATTAGACTTTGATATGAGAAGTTACCATCACCGCTCATAGCCCTCTTTACCTTCCTAGACTTTTCCATAAGTTTCTCCTCTTCGATTTGTTGAGCGTGAACCATTAGACGAGAAATGTCCATATCATTGATAAGCATAGCGGTATGGCATTCCTTAACCACCATGTCGAACACACCCTAAACTAACTTAACTATGAGACAAGAAATGTCCATATCATTGACAAGCATAGCGGTATGCCATTCATTAACCAACATCTCAGAAACACCCTAAACTAACTTACTCATCCTTTCCCTAGGATCAACAATCATAGTAGGGGCATATCAAGATAGTTTTGTGAAATTAAAAACATATTCCTTCACACTCATATTTTCTTGATGAAGGTTGATGAATTCAAGAATCTTTGCCTCCCTCAGATCAAGAGGAAATAATCTATCAAGGAAAGGAAATTTAAACTTTTCAAAATCAATAGGACCTGCATCATCCATTCTCATTCTTTCTATTGGTTGAACCATAATTGAGCAACAACCATAAGTTTATAAGCGGCCAACTCCGCCTTTTCCACCGGCGGCCCTCCCATTATCATCAACACAGTGTAAACCTCATCAATGAACTCTTGAGGATTAGCCTCAACCTTAGATCCACAAAACTCTGGAGGATTCATTCTAGTGAAGTCCCTTACTCTAGATGCCCCCGTACCAACATTTGGGTTCACAGGAGCCACACCCTCCCTATTGGCTTGGGCCGTCATGTCTTGAGACAAAACTTGAAAAAAAGCCCTAATCTCCGCATTAGTCACTTATTCGGCCAAATGATCGACCGGAAGTTGAGGAGCTTGATAAGGAGCCTCTGTATTCCCATTCGCTCCGGCATTCCATCTAGTATATGCCCTTCGAGTGGCCATATCATGTAGAGCATCAGATAAGTATTAGCAGAGATAGCTTATAGAGTTAAACTCTATCGCATGACTTTAGATTAATGAAAAAAGTGGAGTTTCCTAAAAATCTTATAGCCTCTCATTCATAAGTGTGGCGCGCTTCACACTTATGAACAAGACTCTACTCGACGTGATTTATGAGACTTCCAAGGAACTTTCTAAACCTTGTATTCTGATTAACAAGTTTGTCATGACCCAAACTAGTCCATAGGCGTAACATGGCGTATAAGACCCCGAGAGGCCCCATACAAGCCACTTAGCTTTCATCATACAAGAAATAGAATAAGGAGATTTAAAAGACAATTTCAAGATATAAGAGTTTATATAGAAAAGGGAAAATCTAAACATCATCTCAAAGACATCTAGTTCATAAGAGTTTATCGAGTTGCGGCCCACATATTAAGTTCAAAAATTGAAAGTAAATATATAAAGGAATTCAAGCTCGGTTCTTGGGTTATGAGGACTCACCAATCTTCAAGCTTCTATATAAGATCCCTAGCCACGAAAGTGCAAATCTGCAAGGTCGGACCCTACATTTTAGGAAATGTAGGCAAGAGTTGCGTTAGTACAAACATGTACCAAGTATGATAGACATGCATAAAACATTTGAAAACATGCTTAAAAGAGATATATTCCATGGTATGCAATGACAAAGGTAAAACATGACATAAAAGGGTTAGAAGACACGAGTCATAAAACATGGTCAATGCAACTAGAAATCATTTTAAACACATGATATTCCTTGAATTAACCTTAGTTCATCATGACTTGCTTATGGGAAGTAGCCTTAATCATGTTCATCTTATCTTTTAAAGGAACATGGGTAACAACCTCTTGTCCTTATATTATGTGACATGGGTAATCGCCTCTTGTCTTTCAATAGAGAGCATGGGTGATCGCTTCTTGCCTAAAACATTAGAATAGGTCCCTTAAGTTTGGTTCATTTTAGGTGAGAAAGCCTTTCAACTTTAAGAACCCTTTATATGTGACAAAATCCTTTAACTATCATGCTTTCATGTGTACATGAGAAATCCCCTTAACAACCACATCATTGAGACTTTACTCTAAAAGCATCATTACAACATTTACATCAACTTCATAAGAACATGCATAATTCCATAATTCACCTTTCATAGTTCAAAACACACTTTCAATCATCCGTATCTAGAAAACATGGGTTCATAGGAATTCATTATAAAATCATGTAATTATATCAATTAATGCTTGATAGATCATAAAACAATCAAATAAATCAATATTTATAAGAACCACTGACATGGATGAAAACCCTAACTACATTATGAGACTATCTTTTTAAATTGTAGAATTTGGAAACTCCATGGAGGAAAGAGCTCCATGTATGAAAACTATCATACCTCAATGCTAAGAGCTTGCCTTCAATGGAGGATTAGGAGTCTTGACTTGAAACCCTAGGTTGAACCCGTCTTCTTCAAGATTTCTAGACAGAAAAATATTTTGGAGAGGAAGACATGTCTTCTTTTTTGTAAATGAGTAGAGAATAATTTGAATGGGTTATTAAAGGGTTAAAATCACTTATATAAGGTTTCTTGGAAAGGAGACCTGCGAGGCAGGTCTAGGGCACTTTCACTAGCCCTGCAATGGACCGTGGTCCTTTTCACAGCCCGTTTGGGCTCTGTGAGGAGCTCCATGGTCTACCTTTGGGCTTGTGAGTTGCCCACTTGATCCTCCCTATTCCCTTTCTTGAATTTGAGGTATTACAATGATGATGAAGTGGAACAACCTCTATCACTGGAAGATGTTTTGTCCACTGATGACATGGATGAGTGATTCAGGGAAATACCCTCACCCTATTTTTTGTTTATACTTGTGATTCATGCACCAGGGATAACACTTAAATTGTAAGTGTGGGGTGGGGTGGGGTCTGCTATGGGCCTTGTCTGAATATTTTGAGTTGTTTTATTGTTAATTTTGATGTCTTTTTATGATAGAGTTACTAGGAGTTTGTTTTCTATTCTTTACGAAGGATATTCCCTTTTAACCGTACAAAATGGATTTTCTTTGTAGGATTGAGGTAGTAGTAGTAATTGTGTGACATTTCCCTATGAATGATGGATAGCAAACATCTTAAGGGTAATTTTTTCAATGTGTTGGTTGTGTCAAAGTATTTGTGCCAAGGCTACATGACTAGATAATGTCTAGGTTCTGAAAGCATGAGGTGAACTATGTTAAGAGGCTCTTAGGCTCTTTTGTTGACTCAAAATCGACTTAAGCTTAAGAAAGAATTCTTGCATGTTCTTAACTTACAAAAATATATAGTGATCCTGCATGATTTGAACATGTGCCAATGTGTGGTAAGGTTATTAAATTCTATGTTACAACATGGTGTCTAGAAATTGTATGGTGTGTGTAAAGAGAAATATAGAGTATTGCTTTGCTTAGAAGATGATAAATACACCTTCATTGATTTTTCTTGTAAAGTTTGCCTTTTTAGATAGTATATCACTAGTTCGGACCTTTGAGAATGTAGCCTTTGGTTGATAGTCACGTTTTTTGCCTTAACCTTTGGTGGAATAACTAGTTTTTGCACCCTGCTTCTATAAGCACTGTAGCATCGACTTACAATAACTATTAAATATAAAGAAAGGAGGGGGGCGGGGTTGAGTGTAAAAAGTAATGTATGGAAGCAACAAGGTGATGGAAAATCCCTCTTTAAATGAATGAGACATGAAAAAAAAAGAAGAGAAGAGTGACTTGAACCGTTAAACGTTCTTGATAATAGGGAGTTCCTATTGAAGAAATGATTGTTGAGGGGAGGGGTGAAAATAAAGAGAAGGAAATAATGAGTAATGAAGTCTAAAAGTACATTGTTCTTAGGGAAGTGTATGTTACGATTATATAGTTTCTATACACGTCCCATAGCCCACATTACAATCCATAAAAGTCCTATTTGATTCTATTTGAGCATGCTAAATTACTGGAGCCTCACACTAAAGGCAAGCCTATGACATGTATTTTCAATCCTCACACCTATGATTACTTGTTACTTATTTGAATTTCTAAAGTCTTGGTTTAACTGCGACTTTTGATAACTAGAAACTTTTATTGAATTTTGTGAAATCATCCAACCACTTATTTTTATTGCTGCAAATAAATGAATTTACATTCCATATTTCTTGATAGAATTCCTTGCCTGGTATCATTCTCTGTGAGATTCGACCCTGACTCTTAGTTGAATATTATTATTGATGATGATCCCTTACTTTTTTAATTTGTTTTGAAGAGTAGTTTGAACATTATAAAAATTGGCGCCGCTGTCGGAGAATGATGGCTATGAATTCCAGTTGTAAAATTAGATTGTAAATTTGTTTAGTTGTAGTAGATTGTTACTTGGTGTTGTGGTTTTCTAATTTACAGGTTTAGAACATGAGTGATCACAGTAGTGACAACGATAGTAACTACGGGCTATATGAAAAAATGAGTGATTTGAATGATATGCATGTGAACATCATTCAAACCAGAGGAGCCATCCAGATACCTCCCACAACCAGGAGAGTAGTTTTTCATTTAACTGAAACAATGCTACAATTGCTCCAACTATGAGGAATGTTTGGGGGTTTATCTCACGAGGATCCCCATGAACACCTCAAAAATTTTGTGGAGGTGTGTGGGTCATTTGTGCTAAAAAAAATCTCACAAGAGTCCTTGAAGTTGAGATTATTTATTTTCTCTTTGATGGGTGAAGCTACAAGATGGTTGGAGGAACTCCCAAATGACTCTTATCACTTCTTTGGAGGATTAGAAAGAAGCTTTTCTGGAGATATTCTTTACCCCGTCAATTATTGTAAAACTTCAAACCCAAATCCAAAATTTTAAGTGAATTAGAGGTGAACCTGTTCATGTGACTTGGTTACGGTTCAAGAAACTACTCTTGGAATGTCAAACACATGGTGTTCTAGACAATTTGTTGCTGTAATACTTCTATTACAACATCGATTCAGTCGATAAAGGTATGGCTGATCAGTTGGTCCAAGGAGGATTAATGAGACGATAGTATGAATTAGCAATATTTTTGCTAGATGATATGAAAAAGGTTAACCAAGCATGACATACTATAGAAGATCTAGTGTCTACTCTACAACTAAGCATGACCAAAGAACAAATCGAGAAGAATAATGAACAATATGAAAACATGGTCAAAATGATGACCCAACTCGATTTGTTATCAAAACATGTCATAGGAGGTGGACTCAAATCTGTGAATGAACTTGGAACAAGAAGAAGGAAATGCCCAGATGATGCCAAATTTGAGGCATTGTACAATGAAGAAGTTCAATACTTGGGAAACAAAATGGTGGTTTATCACAAAAATTACCAATGACAGGGTGGGAAGCAAAGTTGGCACAAGGAGCGAGACAACGGTCGAAAAGATTAGAGAGGTAGAAATTGGAGAGATAGGGAAGCTGACAAAGATAGGTATATCCCTCCCATGATCGTCCACAACCAAAAAAACAAGCTTGTTTAGAAGGAAACCGTATCAAGAAAATACTCACAAGGATCTTCAACAACGTTGAAGGAGCCGACAAATTGTTGAAAGAATTGAAAAATGACTTCTCCCCCTTATCTCAAATGGTGACTTCTCATGTTGTATCTATCAAATAGTTGGAAACTATGACGTGCCAGCTCTCCACTCATCTCACTCCAAAGAAAAAGGGAACGTTGCCTAGTGATACTATCAAAAATCCTAAAAATTAGTGTTGAGGGATTAAGAACTATGTCGTTCCATTACGTTAAATAAGGCTATTCTTGAGAGGCAACCCAAGCTTTTACTTTTATTTTATTGCTTTCAATAACAAGTAATGTGAGTACCGGATGAAAGGAAGTCAAAGTGTTTCAAGGGAAACAATACGTGATGCCAAAACCATAATAGCGATCCACCGAAGGCATTGTTTTGACTAATTCTTGTCCGCCATCTGAGATGGAAAATGTAAAAAAGTGTACTGTCACTTTAGTCAATTTAAGATCCAAAAGGTGATCCGCCAAATTACACTATGCGGACTGCATCGAGTCCACCAAATCAACCTTAAGGTTTGGCTTTCGTTCAAGCCACTTCGGTGAGCTTCAACTTCGACTGGAAATCCACCCAAACACATTTGCTGACATTAGTCGTGACTACCGAGTGTGCCTGCTATAAAAATGTCACGACCAAGAATCCACCCAAACACACTTGCTGACATGGCGTACTTGACCCCGAAGGGGTCTCATACAAGACCTTAGCATATCATAACATAAGATAATAGAAAAGTATGGAAATTTTAAAAGTTTTATCCATACAATCGATGTTTTTATAAAATTTAAGAGGAAGTCTTACTACACTGTCTCCAACCATCTAAAATTTACTTGAATAAAGTTTGGGACGCAGCCCATACAAAAGTCTAAAAACATAAAGGAAATGATGGCTTTATCCTCGATGCTATGAGGACTCACCAATCTTTAACTTCTTGGACTTCTAGAAACCTATCTTCAAGAATATAACTCAAAGTCGCCGGACCCTACATTTGATAAGAATGTAGGCAAGAGTATGCGTTAGTACAAAATGTACTAAATATGTTAGATATCATGACATCATAAGAGCATAAATACAAGGGTTAGCCAACATAAACATAAATCATGAACATAAAAGACTATAACACAATTGTCACGACCCAGGGGTACCCCCTAGACATAACATGGCATACTTGACGCCGAAGGGATCTCATCTAAGCCCTTAGCATCATAACATAGGTAATATAAATGAAATAATGGAACAATTTAAAACTTTTACAATCAATGTCATATTTCATAAAAGCAAGCAGAAGTCTTACTAAAACCTTTGTCTCAAACCTTCAATAAAACTCTTGCATAAAAGTCTTTGGGACGCATCCCATACAAAGTCTAAAACATAAAGAAATTACATAAAGGGAATAAGGGTTTGTCCTCGAAGCTATGAGGAGTCACCAATTCTTCAACTCCTCTTGATCCTTGGAAACCTAGCCTTCAAAGCAAATCAATCTCCTCAACCCTACATTTGATTAGAATGTAGGCAATATGCGTTAGTACAAAATGTACCAAGTATGAAAGCTATCACAACATCATAAGAGCATCTCAAATGGTTAGTCAACATAAGACATAAGTAAAATAGATAATAACATAGTTAATGAGCATAGAAGACAAAGCATAATCATATAAGCATAATTGACTCGTAGTCATCATTACCATAATAACACCATTCTCAAGTAACCTCAAAAGTATACAAGTGCAAGGCAATGATAGCATCCCATAATACCACCCAAGCCAAGTATCCATTTTTAGTCATCTTAATCATAGTCTATGTGCATGGTTAAGTCATAAGTTTTTCTACCATAAGGGCAACATACTTTCAAGTAACCTCAAGACACACTTGTGCAATGCATGAAAGGCATTCCATACTACCATTCACACTAAGCCTATCCTTAAAGTCATCTTAGTCATATTTACCCTACGGTCTTACTATAAGCTTACTTCCAATAGACAAGGGAACTACCACCTTAGTCAATCATATCTTGGAAGGCAACTATGGAAACAACCCAAGCTAAGTCGTACTACATAAGGGAACCCTTCACAATTAGCCTCAAGTCATACTTGTACCATGTATGGATAGCATCCCATACTACTACCCACACTAATTATTCCTCTAGACTATCATGAATGTTCACTAGATGGGACTAGTACCTCTATTCTATTTACCTCTTCAAGGCTACCAAGGAATAACCCACTAATACGCTAGAGCATGCTATCATGTTACTAACATAACTAGGTTTAGCTAAGCTAACTAACTTGGAAGACACACTAACATGCAAGTCCAAGCTATCCATAGGGGAGTAGGATTCTCAACCCTCAGCTATCCTTAGGAAAGTATGAGTCCTCAATCCCAAGCTACTATGACTAACCTAAATCAAGTTACTCTTGACATGCATCTTACAATGCAAGGTCAAGCTATCCTTAGGAGAGTAGAAGTCCTCTATCCCAAAGGAACCATGAAATGGTCTTGGCCAAACAAAGTCAAGCAACGATGAATGCATCCTAACAATGCTAGTTCAAGCTACCCATAGGAGAATATAAATCCTCAATCCTAGGCTACCATGACTACACCTAACTCATGCTACCATGACATGCATTTTACAATGCTAAGTGAAGCAATACCTTAGGAGAGTATAGATCCTTCATCCCAAGCTATCAACCTTGGTATTATCCTACTAAGCCAAGCTATATATGAAGGAAACATATTCCTCAACTTCAAGCTATTATATACTAAGATGATTTGATTCATTTTAGGTTATTAAGTCAACCTAGAATCCTTCTATGTGAGATAACTTGAATCTCCTAGCATATTCATGTCTAAGTTTAATAGAGAAAGAGAATACACAACAAGATCACATCATATTGACTTTACCCCCAAAGCCCTAACCATGATGGCTACAAGCCCTAATTTCAAGCTTAACTTCATTCTATCATGATCAATGTCTAAATTACAAGCTATTCAATAACATTCTTTACTACTAAGTGATTCTAGTCATAATTGATTCATAAAGGTTCAATTCTAACTTTACAAGTCAAGATCCTTCTTATTCAATCAAGTTTAGTTCAATTAATGAATAGATGATCCTAACTATGATCAATTGGTATACAAGACACTGATTTAGGAAGATCACTTTTGAACCTTCAACTTTGCCTCTAATGACATAAACCCACAATTATCATATTCATCAATTTAGATTAGGGTATACCATAGAAATCACATGAAATCATCATAATATCACTAACCAAAGATAAATCAATCATAATTGGGTGATATCCACTAGATTGGAATGACACCCAAACCCTACCCACAATGCAAGCACAACTCTAGCTAGAATGGGGGCTTTTTATTTCACAAGTGGGGAAACTATGGGGGCTCTATGAGTGGAAGAACTTATAGATAATTAAGATTTACATACCTTCAATCAAAGTCCTAAACAAATCTTGAATCAATGGTGAATTCGACCTAGTAGCTGCCCCTCTTCTTCTTTTTCTTTTTTCCTTCTAGAGAGAGAATATTTGGAGAGTGATTTGAGAATTCTAAGATGAATGAAATAATGAGTTAGTTTAGGGGCCTATTAAGCTTATATTGGAGGTAAATTAACTAACTAACCGACCTCCCTAATCTCCTAATTAATAACTAACATAATTCCCAAACCCCCAACTTAAAACTAAAATATCAAAAATTGGAAACATCTACGGATCACCCATCCACGGACCGTGGATGGGTCTACTGGCTTTTCTGTGGTCTCGTGGTTTGCACCTGAGTCTTTTCTTCGCAGGTCTCAACAGTCCTTGACTCACGCTGATGACCTACGGGGTGTGGTTTTGTCTACTGGCCGTGGATGGCCATCCGTAAGTCACAAATTTGACAGTTTTGGGGACTGTTTTTGGGGTCCCCCTCAAGGACCCCTTGGGTTGTCCTCGGGGGGTCATACCCAGACGTTTAATCCCTAAAACACCTACTCTAAGTACAGGAACTATTACCTTTGATTTTAATCCTCATACGACACTCCAAAATTCTTACGAAAGGCTCTAGAACACACTAGTTCAACTTACTAAATTACGGAGTGTTACATTATCCCCCACTTGGGGACATTCGTCCTCGAATGAAACTTTAAACACTTCTTAAAGTAAAAAATCTAACTTAGCAGCCCATTATGCATGCACTACATCTATATGCACAGCATAAAGCAAGACAACTTCAATTCAAAACTAAACTCATTCAATGCAACACAAGGGAGTAGGGACTACTTCTATCAACTCAAAAATGAATCAAATTCTGTATCTATTCTTTTTAAAGGAGGACCTAACATGTCCTAACTAAAACATATACACATGGAGCCTAAATGCAAAGCTCATCTCATAAAGCATTTATTCAAGGAGGAACCTTTCAACTCCACAATTAGGGCATGCTCATAATCAACTCATGAAGCCTATATTCCAATCTACTCAAAGTACTACCTCATGAGAAAAACAATGCATATAAGACATTTCTAACAAGACCTAAGCACCTTCATGAACATGCATAAAAGGAAATCATGGAAACACATAAAACACACCATAACCCTACTAGATAGGCACACTATCCCCCACTTGGGAGTAAGCCTACACAAACTTTTCTAAACATCATGCATACTAAAAACAACTTCAAAGTACAACATAAAAAGTCACAAAAGACAAGAAATACGGAAATTTGCTAAAGCATAAAGCACATACCGGAAGGGACATGAGGAGATCACTCTTGATCTTCTCTAGATTGGAGAGCATAAAACCTAATCTTCTTTTGAGGCTCCACATCCCCACTACTAGAGGCAACTTGCTTACCTTCCCTTCTTTTAAGCTTAGCCTTAGTGAAATCATTCATTATGTGGCCACTCTCACCACAACTAAAGCAACCCTCTCTACCGGCCAGACATCTACCCTCATGCCTCTTACCACACCTAGCACAAGAGGGCCATAGGGACTCATTACTTATCCCTTGTGGCATAGGGGTAAACACCCTTTCATCCTTATGCTTAGGAGCATTAGAAAGGCCTTGTCCGGAAAAATTTTGTTGACTCCTAGAACAACCATGTCCATCAGACCCTTCATGAAAAGATTTATCATCTTCCACCCTAGACCTCTTTTTCTCCCTAGATTTTTCCTGTTGAAACCTATCTTTCTCCATTTGTTGATCATACACCATAAAACGTGAGATATTCATAGCATCATGGAGTATTGCCATACAACATTCTTTTGACACTAATTTAGACACTCCCATCACAAACCTATTCATCGCATCCCTTGGATTTTCTACCAAAGACGAAGCATACTTAGACAAAAGGGTGAATTTCAAAGTGTATTCTTCAACAGTCATATTACCTTGCTTAAGGTTGATGAATTCTCCCACTTTTGCTTCCCTCAACTCCTAGGGAAAGAACTTATCTAAAAATACCGACTTAAATGCCTCCCACTCTATATGGCCCGCCTCTACCGGCCTAGAATCTTTCCATTGCTCATACCAAATTTGGGCAACATCCTTCAATTGATAGGCAGCTAGTTCCGCTTTCTCTATAAAAGTCACCCTCATGGTGGCTTACACTTTATAAACCTCATCTATGAACCCATTTGGATCCTCTTCTACCTTGGAGCCACTAAACTCCGAGGGTTCATCCTCAAGAACTCTTTTATCCTAAAAGCACCCATCCCTCTTATTGGGTTTGCTGGAGCCACCACCTCTCTATTGGCTTGCGCCGTCAAGGCCTGAGCCAATAATTGCATAGAAGAGCTAAACTTCCCAACAGTGGCATTCCCAATTGGAGGGTCATTTGGAACTTGAGGGTGGAGCTTGGTTAGGAACTTGTGGAGGAACCTCTTGTTCTCCATTGTCTTCATCTTCCCTCCTAGCATTAGCCCTAGTATTAGCCATAACATGAAAAACCATAGGGCAAAGGTTAGGAGAAAGACCTACTGGATCTAAACTCTATAGAATGACTTAGAGAATGAAGAAGTGAGATTTCTTAAGCATACAATAGCCTCCTATTCATAAAAGTGGAACGCTTCACATTTATGAACAAGAATCTACTAGACGTGGTTTGAGACAATCCTAGAAACATTCTAAACCTTGTTCTCTTATTACCAGGTTTGTCACGACCCTGGGGTACCCTTTAGATGTAACATGGCATACTTGACCCCGAAGGGGTCTCATTTAAGCCCTTAGCATCATAACATAGGTAATAGAAATGAAATTACGGAATAATTTAAAACTTTTACAATCAATGTCATATTTCATAAAAGCAAGTGGAAGTCTTACTAAAACATTTGTCTCAAACCACCTATAAAAATATTGAATAAAGGTCTTTGGGACGCAGCCCATAAAAAGTCTAAAACATAAAGAAATGGCATAAAGGGAATAAGGGTTGTCCTCGAAACTATGAGGACTCACCAATTCTTCAACTCCTCTTGATCCTTATAAACCTAGCCTTCAAAGCAACTCAATCTCCTCAACACTACATTTGATTAGAATGTACGCAATATGTGTTAGTACAAAATGTACCAACTACGAAATCTATCACAACATCATAAGAGCATCTCAAATGGTTAGGCTACATAAGACATAAACAAAAGAGATAATAACATAGTCATAGCATAATCATCATAGTCATATCATAGTCTCCAACATAAGCTTCATATAATCATAAATCAACATAAGACATAGTTAATAAGCATAGGATACAAAGCATAATTGACTCTTAGTCATCATTACCATAATAACACCATTCTCAAGTAAACTCAAAAGTATACAAGTGCAAGGCAAGGATTGCATACCATAATAACACCCAAGCCAGGTATCTCTTTATAGTTATCTTAATCATAGTCTATGTGCATGGTTAAGTCATAAGTCTTTCTACCATAAGGGCACCATACTTCCAAGTAGCCTCAAGACACACTTGTGCAATGCTTGAAAGGCATCCCATACTACCCTTCACACTAAGCATAGCCTTGAAGTCATATTAGTCATATTTACCCTAATTTCGGTCTTACTATAAGCTTACTTCCTATAAACAAGGGAGCTACCACCTTAGTCAATCCTATCTTGGAAGGCAACTATGGCAACAACCCAAGCTAAGTCATACTACATAAGGGAAACCTTCTAAACTAGCCTCAAGTCATACTTGTGAAATGTATGGATAGCATCCCATACTACTACCCACACTAAGTACTCCTTTAGACTATCATGAATGTTCACTAGTTGGGGACTAGTCCCTCTATTCTATTTACCTCTTCAAGGCTACCAAGGAATAACCTCCTAATAGGCTAGACCGTGCTATCATCTTACTAACATAACTAGGTTATGCTAAGCTAACTAACTTGGAAGACACACTAACATGAAAGTCCAAGCTATCCAAAGGGGAGTATGATTATCAACCCTAAGGTATCCTTAGGAAAGTATGAGTCCTCAATCCCAAGCTACCATGACTAATCTAACTCAAGCTACTCTTTACATGCAGGTCAAGCTACCCTTAGGAGAGTATGGATCCTTAATCCTAAGATACCCTTAGGAGAGTTTAAGTCCTCTATCCCAAAGCTAGCATGAAATGCTCTTGGCCAAATCAAGTCAAGCTACCATGAATACATCCTAACAATGCTAGTTCAAGCTACCCATATGATAGTATAAATCCTTAATCCTAGGCTACCATGATGAGACCTAACTCATGCTACCATGACATGCATTCTACAATGCTAAGTCAAGCTATACCTTAGGTGAGTATAGATCCTCCATCCCAATCTATCAACCTTGGTCTTATCCTACTAAGCGAAGCTATATATGAAGGAAACATATGCCTCAAATTCAAGCTATTCTAGACTAACATGATTTGATTCATTTTAGGTTATTAAGTCAACCTAGAATCCTTCTATGTTAGAGAACTTGAATCTCCTAGAATATTCATGTCTAAGTGTATAAGAGAAAAATAATACACAACAAGATCACATCATACTGACTTTACCCCAAAAGCTCTAACAATGATGGCTACAAGCCCTACTTTCAAGCTTAACTTCATTCTATCATGATCCATGTCTATATTACAAATTATTCATTCATATTGTTTATTACTAAGTGATTCTAGTCATAATTGATTCATAAAAGTTCAGTTCTAACTTTACAAGTCAAGATCCTTCCTATTCAATAAAGTCTTGAAGGAATACTATGTCTCAACTTCAAGCTATTATAGTCGAACATGTATAATTCATTTTAGGTGAGTAAACCTTCCAACCTTGAATCATTCTATGTGAGAGAATCTTTCATCTCCTAGAATATTCATGCCTAATTGTATATTTGAGAATATTCCTTTAACAACACAATAACCTATCATGATCATAGACACTTAACTCTAAAAGTTGTACTTCTTACAATCATAATTCATATCAAGATTTCAAGGCATTCTAATCACATGTTTCATTATCAAGTGATTCTAGTGTTAATTCATCATAAAAGCTCAATCTCATTCATTACTAGTCAAGATCCATCTTATAATCTTTTGATCTAATTCGATTCATGTTAACTTACTTCTATTCTTGATCAATTTCTATACATGACATCAATTCTAGAAGATCACCTTTGAATCCTCAGTTCACCTCACAAGGCACAAACGAACTTCTTCAATTTCCTCAATTAGACTAGGGTTAGCCAGGGAAAACATATCATATCTTCATAATGACATAATTCAATGCTACATCTATCATAAACAAGTACTATCAACTCAATTGGAATCATACTCAACACTACCCATAATATAGGAAGAAACCCTATCTAGAAATGGGGGTTTATCTTCACATTTGGGGGAATTCAGGGGGCTCCATAGATGGAAGATTCCATGGATGAATAAGATAGCATACCTTGATTCAAAGCCCTCACAAAAGATTGCAAAAATGGTAGAATTTGACCTAGATTTGTTCTCTTCTTCTTCTTCTTCTTCTTCTTCTTCTTCTTCTTCTTCTTCTTCTTCACTTTCTAGAGAGAGGATTTCTTGGAGGAAATTAGGTTCTTTTGATGTGTTGAAAATAATGTCTAGGATCAATGTATTTAGGGGTCTATTAGGTTTATATAGGTGCTCTAATTACTAATAATGACACCACTTAACCCCCAACTAATTATGGATTGACCCCTAAGTCCTCAAATTAAAACACCTTGACATCCAAACTGCCTCACCCACGAGAACCCGACCCACGGACCGTGGGTGGGGCTACAGAACGTACTTGTCCTTTGTGGGTGTGGTACTGGGACTTGGATTGAACCCTCTTGACCCACGACTCTCCCCCACGGGGCGTGGGTCCCCTTCGTGAGTGGGCTATTTTTTTACAGCTTTTGGGGCTGTTGTAGGGTCCTCCTCAAGGACCCCTTGGTTGGTCCTTGGAGAGTCGTACCTTGACGTTTAACCCCTAAACCCCTCATTCTAATTATGGGAAGTCATTTTACAATTCTACCTCTCACGTCAAACTCTAATACCTTCACATAATGTCCTAGTTTAGTCTACTAGTTTCCGAGTGTTATAATAGCTCCCCCTTGGGATCATTCGTCCTCGAATGACGGTCTAAAAACCTCTTAAAGGAAATGACTCTAGACTAGCAGCACATCATGCAGTCAACACATCTAAATGCACACAACCAAGGAGGAAAACTTCATCGCTAAGCTAAACATATTCAATGCGACACAAGGGAGTAGGAACTAGATTTAGCAACCCAAAATGCATGATATTCTATATCTACTCATATTCAAGGAGGAACTACTATCTCCTAGCTAAAACATGCTCAACATGCATTCATAGAGCCTATATGTATTATATTCTGAAAGCATTTATTCTAGGAGGAATTCTTCAACTCCATCCTAAGGCATGCTCATAAATTAATCTCATGAAGTCTACATGGGACATATACTCAATACAGTACAACATGAGGAAAACAATGCACATAAGTCATTTCTATCAAGACCTAAGCTTCATGAACATGCATATAAGGAAATCATGGCAACACATAAACACACAACAACCTTCCTATTTAGGAACACCATCTCCCCCTTGTGAGTAAGCCTATACAAACTCTTCTAAATATCATTCATACAAGAGACAACTTCAAGTCTCACATATCAAGTCACAAAAGACCAAACCATACCGGAGTCTAATAAAGCATGAAACACTTACTGGTAGTCACATAAGGAGGTCACTCTTCACCATTTTTAACATGGAGGACATAAAACCTATTCTTCTTTTGGGCATTCTCATCCGGACCACTAGGATCAACTTGCTTACCATCTCTTCTCATAACTTTTGACATTGGACAATCCTTCACTTGTCGCCACTCTTACTACAACTAAAGCAATCCTCTCTTCCAGCTAAACACCTACCCTCATGCATCTTTCCACATCTAGCACAAGTAGACCATAGGGACTCATTACCAATTCCGGGTGCGTTAGGGTTAGACGCCCTCTCATCCTTATACTTAGGAGCATTAGAAGAGCCTTGTCCGGAAACCTTTTGTCGATTCCTAGAGTGACCATGTCCATCAGACCTATCATGGAAGGACTTTTCATTATCCATCCTACACCACTTTTTCTCCTTATATTCTATTCCTTGAGTTTGTATTCCTCCATTTGTTGGGCATACACCATGAGATGTGAGATGTCGATATCATTATGGAGCATTGCCGTACGACATTCATTTTCTACTATGTCGAACACCCCCGTCAAAAACCTACTCATCTATCCCTCGGATTCGCTACCACCGATGTAGCATACTTAGACAATAGAGCAAATTTCAATGCATACTCCTTGACACTGATGCTACCTTTCTTAAGGTTGATGAACTCATCCACCTTAGCTTCCCACAACTATAGGGGAAAGAACCTATCAAGAAATGCCGATTTAAACGCTTCCCATTCTATAGGACCCGCTTCTACCAGCCTAGCATCCTTCCATTGTTCATACCATATTTGAGCAACATCTTTAAATTGGTAAGCGGCTAGCCCCACTTTCTCTACCAAAGTCACCCCCATGATAGCAAGTACCTTATAAACCTCCTCTATAAACCCATTAGGATCCTCTTCCACTTTGGAGCCACTAAACTCCAGAGGGTTTATCCTCAAAAACTCCCTCACTCTAGAAGCAACCATACCTCTTATTGGGTTTTTTCGGAGCTATCACTTCCATATTCACTTGTGCTGTCAAAGTTTCAGCTTGAGTAGTAAAATCTTGGGCCAACATTTGGAAAGCCGACCTATTCTCTGCGTTCGACATATCCGGAGGATCAATAGGATCTTGGAGGGGAACCTCTTGCTCCATATTGCCTTCCTCATATCTACTAGCATTAGCCCTAGTATTAGCCATATCCTGAAAACCATAGGGCAAGGAATAGGAGAAAGACCTACTAAAGATAAACTCTATGTCACGACTTAGATAATGATGAAGTGAAGTTTCCTAAACATCCAATAGCCTCCTATTCATAAATGTGGTGCGCTTCACACTTTTAAACAAGACTCTACTAGACGTGGTTTTAGACAACCCTAGAACCATTCTAAACTTTGTGCTCTGATTACAAAGTTTGTCACGACCCAGGGGTACACCTGTCACGACCTAGGCGTACCCCCTAGACGTAACATGGCGTAGTTAACCCTGAAGGGGTCGCATACAAGGCCTTAGCATATTCATAACATAGGATAATAGAAAATCTAGGGAAATTTAAAACTTTCTTTAAAACATAATATCAAAAGCATTTCATAAAAGCGGAAGTCTTTCTAACATCTTTGTCTCAAACCATCTATGAATAACATGAATTAAAGTTTTGGGACACAGCCCATGTAAAGTCTAAGACATAAGAAAAGTAATAGGTTCGTCCTCGAAACTATGAGGACTCACCAAATCTTCAATCTTCTTAGCTCCTTAGAAAACCTATCTCCCAAGTAGAACTTAAGTCTCCAAACCCTACATTTGATTAGAATGTAGGCAATATGTATTAGTACAAAATGTACCAAGTATGAAACTTAACATACAAACATAAAACATCTCAAATGGTTAGTCAACATAAGACATAGTCATAAGAGATAATAACATAAACTCCAACAAGATAACATGATATCATAAGTCAACATAATGTAAGATATATGAGCATAAGAGCTAAATCATACATATAGCATAGCCTTACTTAACCTTCATAATTACAATAAGCCAACTCTAACATCATGAGTATCATATAAGCATTACTGACTCTTATTCATCTATGCCATAATAGTACCATTCTCAAGTAACCTCAAAAGCATACAAGTGCAAAGCAGGAATAGCATCCCATAATACTACCCAAGTCATGTATCACTTCTTAATCATCTTAATCGTAGTCTATATACATGATTTAATTCTCTAGGCTTCTCTACCATAAGGGCACCATACTTCTATGAAACCTCAAAGAACACTTGTTCAATGCATGAAAAGCATCCCATAATACCCTTTATACTAAGCATAACTTTGAAGCCATCCTAGTCATATTCACCTTACTTTGGTCTCATTATTTACCTAATTTTAAATAACTAAGGGAGTCTCTCACCTTTAGTCACTAAAATAAGGAAGACAACTATGGAACAATCCTATATCAACTCATTCTCTTTAGTAACCCTAAGTCATACTTCTGCAATGCAATCATAGCATCCCATAATACTAATCATGCTAAGTATTACTTTTAGGTCCTCTTACTAATACTTCTTGGTTTGGAACCTAGTTCCTCTCTTTATCTTTAGAACAGTATGAGGTACTCTCTTAAGCAAATCTTAGTTCACTTATAACTTGAACCCTATGAGATACCACTTTTAGTATGTCTAATTTCATTACTAGCATGGATACTAGGAGATACTTACTTAAGTATGTCTCACTTTATTATACTTGGAACCCTATAGTATACTCTATAAAGTATGTCTAAGTTCCTTCTTTACATGGACCCTCTGAGATGCTATCTTAAACAAGTTTAAGTCCATCTACACCCTAGAACACTATGAGTTGGTTCATTAAGTAAGTTTTAGTTCATTATGCTTTGAACACTATGAGATGCTTCTCAAGCATGTCTTAGTTCATTAGATATGGAGATTGCTACTAGGAACCTTGACTCAACTATGAAGGATCCTATCTCATGAGACCTAACTATGGGAAAAGTCACACTCTACTATGTAAGAGTTCCCCCTTGTACTTGGATAGTCCTCACATCAACTAGGTGTGGTTCTCCTTTCTACTTGGAGCCCGGACCCTTTCTTGTGTTACTCCTTCTCATTGTCAATATCCACTGGGATCTAAGCACACACCTCAAGGTTTACTTGTTAAGTCTTGCTTAACATTCATCTCTCATGGAAGGATGTCCTTAACAATCCATCCGTGCTCAAGTGATTCTATCACTTCTTACTTGCAAGCATTCATAAAGTAGACTAGGTCAGTATAGGTTTTTCACCATAAACCCACCCACTAGATTCTATTCATCACATTGACCCTACTCTCAAGCCCTAGTGATTCAACATTCATGACTACGAGCCTGCATCTGAATGATTTACTTCATTCTATCCTTAGTCATATCTAGATTACAAGATATTAAAGAAAAAGGCTTCTTGTTAAGCAATTCTCATCAGATTCCTCATTACTAGGTGATTCTAGCCATAATTCATCTTAAAGGTTCAATTCCAACTTTACAAGTCAAGATCACTCATATTCAATTAGGCTAAGTTCAATTTATGATTTTATGTTCCTAACCTTGAACAATCACTACTCATGACATTGTTACAAGAAGGTCACTAACGAACTTTCAATTTGACATTTAATGGCATCAACCCACAAATCATGCAACTCATCAAGAAAACTAGGGTTAAACATTGAAACCACATAATTTCATCATAATATAACAATTAAATGCAAAATTAGCCATATTCAACACTTTGTAATCATTCCCAACTACATCCACACATTGGAAATAACCCTAGCTTTGATTAGGGTTCTTCTTCACAAATTAGTGGAAATCTTAGGGGACTCTATGCGTGGAAGAACCCATAGATGAAAAGCTAAACATACCTTAATTCAAAGCCCTATTAGTCTTGTTTCAATGGTGAGATTCGACGTAGCCTCCTTCTCTTCTTCTCCTTCTTCTCCTTCTTCCTCTTCTTCTTCTTCTTCTTCTTCTTCTTCTTCTTATGTTTTCTAGAGAGAGAATTATTTGAGTGGAGAGAATTTTTGGGGTTTTCATTTGCGTCTAGTGTAAAGTGACTTAGAATTGGGGGTTAAAGACTTAAAATACTCTAAATAGGTGAATAAAACACATATAAAATGACCCCCACTTAAAACTAGTCGAATAAGATTTTACCCAAATGTCCCTCACTTAGCAACCCCGTCCCCAGCACCACGGCCACTTGGACGGTCCGTCAAGGGTGCCACTCCCCGTGGTCTCTTGCACAGTGGCTCCCCTAACTTTCCAAGACCCTAAAACTCCCTAAAACACTAAGGCACCTTCATGGGCACTTTGACGGGCCGTGGTAAAGCCAACGACTCGTGAAGTGCCTTGTGAACTTGGGGTAGTGTCTTGGCCTCAAGGCCTTGACTACCAAGTGTCTAAGTCATCTCCATAGACCCCTTCACAGACCGTGGTCCACACCACTAGTCGTGAACCGTAAGGTAGTAGCTTGCCAATGTCGGGCAACCTTTGCCCATTGGCTTAGGCTTGCCCTTTTGCCTTAGTACTTGCCGTTCCCAAGCTCAAAAAAACTCTCTAAGGTCATCTAGGCTACTAGTTCTAATACATACCTTGACGTTCATCCACTAAACTCCTCATTTTAAGCACGCAAAATCTCAACTATGACTCAAATTCTCAACATCACACTCTAGAACCCTAGCTCTTGGCTCTAGTTTAGTCTACTAATTTTCCGGGTGTTATAATATCTCCCCCTTGGGAATATTCATCCTCGAATGACATTTCCAAAAACTACTTATTGGAATGACTCAATACTAGCACCCCATCATGCATGCACTATCTTTAAATGCACAAAACAAGAGAGGGAAACTTCAATCTCAACTAAACATGCTCAATGTAACTAAAGGAAGTAGGGACTACATCTAACAACCCATTTATGCATGAAATTCTCATAACTTATAATTTTCATAAGAAGAACTACCTTCTCCACTAACCATGGTCAACATACTCTCATAGAACTCATTAGCAACTCAACTCAAAGATGTTACAATAAGAGGCAAAACAATGCATGTAAGTCATTACTAACAAGACCTAAGCATTTTCATGAATATGTACAATAGGAAATCAATGCAACATATAAATACTCACAATCTTGCTAAGTAGGCACACTATCTCCCCATTAGGAGCAAGCCTACACAACTTCTCCAAACATCAATCATAGCAAGGACAACATCAAGTCCAACATAACAAGTCACAAAAGACAAGAAGTCTGGAAATTATCTAAAATATGAAAGAAGCACATAGCGGAAGGGACATGAGGAGATCACTCTTGATCTTCTCTAGATTGGAGAGCATAAAACCTATTCTTTTTTTGAGTACCTTCATCCGGATCACTAAAGGCAACTTTCTTGTGCTCCCTTCCGCTAGCCTTAAGAACCGGGCAATCCCTCACTTTTTTCCCATCCTTTCCACACCCATAGCGACCATCCATACCGGCTACACACTTACCATAATGACTCCTCCCACACTTGGAGCAAGTAGGCTTGGAAGAATCTTGGCTGGAGTACCTGGGTTTAGTCCTAGGCCTACATTGTCAATCGAACTTAGCATTAGAAAATTTCACATCATTGGTCCTAGCCCTCTTTACCTCCCTATTCACTATCTTGAGGTTTTACTCCTCAATTTGTTCGGCATGAACCACAAAGCTTGAAATGTTCAACCTAGGGATAAGCATTGCCGAATGACACTCATTCTCTACCAATTCAGACACTCCCATTACAAACTTATTCATTCTAGCCCTTGAGTCCTCCACTAGAGTTGGGGCATACTTGGATAGTGGGGTGAACCTAAGAGCATACTCCTTTACACTCATACCTCCTTCACGAAGGTTGATGAATTCTTGCATCTTCTGTTCCCTCAATTCTAGGGGAAAAAACCTATCTAGAAATGCTTCTTTGAACCATTCCCACTCTATTGGCCCCGCTCCTAATGGCTATCATCTTCCCATTGTTCATACCAAATTTGAGCTATATCTCTCAATTCATAGGCGGCTAACTCCACCTTCTCTACCGTAGTCAAACCCATGATGTCAAGCACCTTATACACCTCATTTATGAAATCTTGAGGGTCTTCCTCCACCTTTGAGCCATAAAACTTCGGAGGGTTCATCATCAAAAACTATCTCACCCTCAAAGAAACAATATTCCCATCATTAGCCGTGGGTACTACTTCCCTAGTGACTTGGGCCGTAACGGCTTGAGTCAATATTTGGAGAGCAGCCCTTATCTCCACATTAGTCATAACTCCTTCATCAATAGGAACTCGAGGAGGAACTTTTGGAGGGACTTGATTTGGAACTTGAAGAGGAGCCTCTTGCTCCTCATCATCTTCCTCAACCCTCCTAGCATTAGCCCTAGTATTTTCCATAACTTGAAAAATCATAGGCAACATTAGTAGAAGGACATATTAGAGCTAAACTTCTATGGCACGACTATAAAAATGAAGAAGTGGAGCTTCCTGGACATCCCATAGCCTCCTACTCATAAAATGTGTAGCGACTCACACCCATGAATAAGACTCTACTAGACGTGGTTTGAGACATCCTAAAATTTTCCCAAAGCGTTTTGCTCTGATACCAAGTTTGTCACGACCCAGGAGTACCCCCTAGACGTAACATGGTGTAGTTGACCCCGAAGGGGTCGCATACAACCCCGTAGCATATTCATAACGTATGATAATAGAAAATTTGGGGAAATTTAAAACTTTCTTTAAAACATAATATCAAAAACATTTCATAAAAACGGAAGTCTTTCTAACATTTTTGTCTCAAACCATCTATGAATAACATGAATTAAAGTCTTGGGACGCAGCCCATGTAAAGTCTAAGACATAAGAAAAGTAAAAGCTTCGTCCTCGAAACTATGAGGACTCACCAAATCTTCAATCTTTTTAGCTCCTTAGAAAACCCATCTCCCAAGTAGCACTTAAGTTTCCAAACTCTACGTTTAATTAAAATGTAGGCAATATTCATTAGTACAATATGTACCAAGTATGAAAGCTAAGATACCAACATAAAACATCTCAAATGGTTAGTCAACATAAGACATAGTCATAAGAGATAATAACATAAACTCCAATAAGATAACATGATATCATAGGTCAACATAATGTAACATATATGGACATAAGAGCTAAATCATACTTATAGCATAACCTTACTTAACCTTCATAGTCAATAAGCCAACTTTAACATCATGAGTATCATATAAGCATTATTGTCTCTTATTCATCTATACCATAATAGTACCATTCTCAAGTAACCTTAAAAGCATAAAAGTGTAAAGCAAAGAATAGCATCCCATAATATTACCCAAGATATGTATCCCGTCTTATTCATCTTAATCATAGTCTATATACATGGTTTAATCTCTAGGCTTCTCTACCATAAGGGCACCATACTTCTAGGCAACCTCAAAGCACACTTGTGCAATGCATGAAAAACATCCCATAATACCCTTCACAATAAGCATAACTTTGAAGCCATCCTAGTCATATTCACCCTACTTTGGTCTCATTATTTACTTAATTTATCATAACTAATGGAGTCTCTCACCTTTAGTCACTAAAGTAAGGAAGACAACTATGGCACAATCCTATCTCAACTCATTCTCTTTAGTAACCCTAAGTCATACTTGTGCAATGCAATCATAGCATCCCATAATACTAATCATGCTAAGTATTACCTCTAGGTCCTCTTACTAATACTTCTTAGTTTGGAACCTAGTTCCTCTCTTTATCTTTAGAACAGTATGAGGTACTCTCTTAAGCACATCTTAGTTCACTTATAACTTGAACCCTATGAGATACAACTTTTAGTATTTCTAAGTTCATTACTAGCATGGATACTGGGAGATACTTACTTAAGTATGTCATACTCCATTATACTTGGAACCCTATGAGATACTCTATAAAGTATGTCTAAGTTCCTTTTCTACATGGACCCTATGAGATGCTATCTTAAACAAGTTTAAGTCCATCTACACCCTAAAACACTATGAGTTACTTCATTAAGTAAGTCTTAGTTCATTATACTTTGAACACTCTTAGATATTTTTTAAGCATGTCTTAGTTCATAGATATGGTGATTGCTACTAGGAACCTTGATGCAACTATCTGAAGGATCCTATCTCATGAGACCTAACTATGGGAAAACTCACACTCTACTATGTAAGAGTTCCCCCTTGTACTTGGATAGTCCTCACATCAACTAGGTGTGGATCTTTTTTCTACTTGGTGCCCGGACCCTTTCTTGTGTGACACTCCTTCTTATTGTCAATATCCACTTGGAGCCAAGCATAAACCCCAAGGTTTACTTGTTAAGTCTTGCTTAACATTCATCTCTCATGGAAGGATGTCCTTAACAATCCATCCATGCTCAAGTGATTTTATCACTTCTTACTTTCAAGCATTCATAAACTAGACTAGGTGAGTATAGGCCTTTCACCATAAACCCACCCACTAGATTCTATTCAATGTGATTGACCGTACTCTCCAGCCCTAGTGATTCAACATTCATGACTATGAGTCTTCATCTCAACGCTTTACTTCATTCTATCCTTATTCATGTCTAGATTACAAAACATTAAAGAAAAAGGCTTCTTGTTAAGCAATTCTCATCAGATTCCTCATTACTAGGTGATTCTAGCCAAAATTGATCTTAAAGGTTCAATTCCAACTTCACAAGTCAAGATCAATCATATTCATTATTATATGTTCCTAACCTTGAAAAATTATTACTCATGACATTGTTACAAGAAGGTCACTCATGAACGTTCAATTTGCCCTTTAATGGCATCACTCCACAAATCATGCAACTCATCAAGAAAATTAGGGTTAAACATTGAAAACACATAATTTCATTATAATATCACAATGAAATGCAAAATTATCCATAAACAAGTACTACCCAATACTTTGGAATCATGCCCAACTACATCTACACATTGGAAATAACCCTAGCTTAGATTGGTGTTCTTCTTCACAAATTAGTGGAAATCTTAAGGGACTCTATGGGTGGAAGAACCCTTAGATGAAAATCTAAACATACCTTAATTCAAAGCCCTCCTAAGAATGCTTCAATGGTGAGATTCGACCTAGCCTCCTTCTCTTCTTCTCCTTTTTCCTCTTCTTCTTCTTAGATTTTCTAGAGAGAATTATTTAAGTGGAGAGGATTTTTGGAGTTCTGATTTTGGTCTGGCGTAAAGTGGCTTAGAATTGGGGGTTAAACACTTAAAATACTCTAAATAAGTGAATAAAACACATATAAAATGACCCCCACTTAAAACTAGTCGAATAGGATTTTACCCAAATGTCCCTCACTTGGCAGCCCAGTCCCAGGCACAACGGCCACTTGGACGGTCCGTCAAGGGCTCCATGGCCCGTGGTCCCTTGACCAGTGGCTCCCCCAACTTTCCAAGACCCTAAAACTCCCTAAAACACTAAGGCACCTTCACAGGCACTTTGACGGGCCGTGGTCAAGCCAACAGCTCATGAAATGCCTCGTGAACTTGAGGCTTTGTCTTGGCCTCAAGACCTTGACTACCAAGTGTCTAAGGCATCTCCACGGACCTCTTCACGGACCGTGGTCCACACCACAGGTCATGAACCTTTAGTCAATAGCTTGCCAAGGTCGGGCAGCCTTGGCTCATTGGCTTAGGCTTGCCTTTTTGCCTTAGTACTTTCCCTTCCCAAGCTCAACCAAAATCTCTAAGGTCATCTAGGCTATTAGGTCTAATACATACCTTGACGTTCATCCACTAAACTCCTTATTCTAACCACGCAAAGTCTCAACTATGACTCAAATTCTCAACATCACACTCTAGAATCCTAGCTCTTTTCTCTAGTTTAGTCTACTAATTTTTTGGGTGTTACAACACCCTAAATGAAACATGGTGTACTTGACCACCAAGGGGTCTCATACAAGCCCTTAGCATATCATAACATAAGATAATAGAAATGCATGAAAATTTTAAAACTTTATCCATACAATCGAAGTCTTTATAAAATGCAAGCGGAAGTCTTACTACACTTTGTCTCAAACCACCTAACATTGACTTGAACAAACTTTGGGACGCAGCCCATACAAAAGTCTAAACACATAAAGAAAAGACATAAAGGAAATAGTGGCTTTATCCTTTATGCTATTAGGCCTCACCAATCTTTAACTTCATGGACTTCTATAAACCTATCTTCAAGAATGTAACTCAAAGTCGTTGAACCCAACATTTGATAAGAATGTAGGCAAGAGTATGCGTTAGTACAAAATGTACTAAATATGTTAGCTAGCATGACATCATAAGAGCATAATACAAGGGTTAGCCAACATAACCATAAATCATGAATATAAGAGACAATAACACAATCATAAGCATAATCTCCAGCATAGACAAAATATGAGGATAAATCATCATAAGGCATAATCCAATATCATAGAAAATACCACATAATCATAAGCATAGTCCATACTCAATCCTCTCATCATAAGATAAACTTCATAAGTAACCTTAAAGTTATACTTGTGCTATTCATAGATGAGACCGCATAATCC
Source organism: Solanum lignicaule (assembly GCA_029582545.1). Taxonomy (NCBI): domain Eukaryota; kingdom Viridiplantae; phylum Streptophyta; class Magnoliopsida; order Solanales; family Solanaceae; genus Solanum; species Solanum lignicaule. The sequence goes on along the minus strand of JAJOOF010001161.1, from coordinate 27,603 downwards.
CACCTAGGATAAGTACCACTTTTAGGCCATCATACTTCTTTATCATAATAGAACTACTTCTCAAGTAACCTCAAAGCATACTTGTGCAATGCATGAATAAAACCCCATAATCCCATTCATGTTAAATATCCCCTTTGGTCATCATAGCCATACTTACCATCTCATGATCATATCCTTAGCATACTTCATGTAGAAAAGGGAACTATCACCTTTAGTCAATCATATCAAGGAAGGCAACTATGGCAACAATCCTAGCTAAACACACATCATATAAGAAAAACACTTCATAAGTAGCTTCAAGTCATACTTGTGCAATGCATGGATAAGACACCATAATCCTACCCACACTAAGTACCACTTTAGGCTATCATACATAAATGATTACTATTTATCATTTTAGACTACCAAAGAATAGAACCCTATTAGGCTAACCCAAGCTATCATGGAAAAACATATTAATCAGGCAAGTCCAAGATATTATACGTAGGGTACAAGTGTTCCATACTAGCTACCATACATTCATTCTATGACGCTAATGCAAGCTACCCTTAGGAGAGTATGATTTCTTAATCCTAAGCGACCATGAAATGGTCTTGGCCTAACCAAGTCATGCTACCATGAAGGTATTATATAATGCTAGTTCAAGCTACAATTAGGAGAGTATGAATCCTCAATTCTAGGCTACCATGACTACTACTAATTCAAGCAACCATGAAAGCATCCCAAAATGCTAATTCAAGCTACCGTTAGGAGAGTATAGTTCCTCAATCCTAAGCTACCATGAAAACTCCTAACTCAAGCTACCAAGCTTAGTATTGTCTTACCAAGACAACTATTCATGAAAGAATACTATGTCTCAAATTCAAACTATTTTAGTCTAACAAGCATGATTCATTTTAGGTGAGTAAGCCTTCCAATCTAGAATCAGTTTATGTGGGAGAACCTTTCATCTCCTAGAATATTCATGCCTAAGTGTGTATATGAGAATATTCCTTTAACAACACAACAACCTATCATGATCATAGACACTTCACTCTCAAAGCTTTACTTCTTTTAATCATCATTCGTATCTAGATTTCAAGGTATTCTAATCACATGCTTCATTATCAAGTGATTCTAGTCTTAATTAATCATAAAAGCTAAATCTCATTCATTACCAGTGAAGATCCATCATATAATCTTTTGAGCTAATTCAATTCATGTTTATTTACTTCTATTCTTGATCAATTGCTATACATGACACCAATTATAGAAGATCACCTTTGAATTCTCAAGTCACCTCCCAAGGCATAAACCCACATTCTTCAATTTCATCAATTAGACTAGGGTTAGCCATGGAAAACATATAATAGCTTCATAATAACATAATTTAATGTTATATCTATCATAAACAGGTACTATCCACTCAATTGGAATCATACTCAACACTACCCACAATATAGGAAGAAACCCTAGCTAGAATTGGGGGTTTATCTTCACAATTGGGGGAATTATAGGGGTCTCCATACATGGAAGAATCCACATATGAATAATCTAACATACCTTTATTCAAAGCCCTTACAAAATCTTGCAACAATGGAGGAATTTGACCTAAATTTCTTCTTCTCTTCTTCTTCACTTTCTAGAAAGAGGATTTCTTGGAGGGAATTGGGTTCTTTTGATGAGTTGAAAATAATATAGGATCAACGTATTTAGGGATCTATTAGGTTTATATAGGTGGTCTAATTGCTAATAAAACTACACTACTTAACCCCCAACTAATTATGGATTGACCCCTAAGTCCCCAACTTAAAACACCTTGACCTCCAAACAACCTCAACCATGAGACCCTGACCCACGGACCATGGGTGGGTCTACGGACCATACTGGTCCTTTGTGGGTGGGGTACTAGGATTCAGCTAGAGCCCCCTTGAGCACGACCCTCTCCCACAGGGTGTGGGTGGACCCATGGGAGTGGGTCCCCTTCCAGAGTGGGCTGTTTATAGACAGCTTTTGCGGTTGTTTTAGGGTCCTTCTCAAGGACCCCCTGCTTGGTTCATGGGGAGTCGTACCTTGACGTTTAACCCCTATTTCTATGTATAGTAAGTCATTTTACGATTCTACCCCTCACGTTAAATTCTAAAACATTCACATAAGGTCCTAGTTTAGTCTACTAGTTTTCGGGTGTTAGAATATCTCCCCCTTGGGTTCATTCATCCTCGAATGACGATCTTAACACCTCTTAAAGGAAACAAATCTAGACTAGCAACCATCATGCATGTAGCACATCTAAATGCACACAACCAAGGAGGAAAACTTCATCTCCAAGCTAAACATATTCAATGCAATACAAGGTAGTAGAAACTACATTTAACAACCCAAAATGTATGAAATTCTATATCTACTCATATTCAAGGAGTAACTACCATCTCCTAGCTAAAACATGATCAACATGAATTCATGGAGCCTATATGAAATCTATTCTCAAAATATTTATTCTAGGAGGAATTCTTCAACTTCATACTAAGGCATGCTAAAAAATTCATCTCATGAAGTCTACATGTAACTTATATTCAATGCACTACAACATGATTTACCAAATGGGAACTTTTGTACGGTTTGCTGATGTAAGGGTTGTGAGGGCTAAGGTTGAGTTTCCTAAATTGTTTGAGACAACCATTGAGAAAGTTGTAGCTCTTTTGAGAGTTAAGGTGAACTGATGTTAGTAGTTGATTGAGTCACACGGGGTGAGATTGGATAACTTTACTACTAGATTAGAGGCTCGAGAGAAGGCCGAGGGTAGTTTGGGTGTGCTTAATACTATAAGAAATGAGATTTATACCTTGAGAGAAGATGTAGACAAACTCAGGTCTACAAATATTTTGATACTTTGGGGAAATGTTCCCCTATGTGATGCACCTACCTAAATGATGCGACTATGAGTAGAAGTGAGCCATCTTAGAGTGTGCAACTGAGTGGGGATGCTGAGAGAGTTAATGATGTTGTTGTTGATGAAAAGGATTTGAGTGTCACACCCCAAGGCTACCCCCTTGACGTAACACGAGACCTAGGAGCATGAATCACCCCAAGCTAACCCTGTGTCTGTCATATCATAAGCATACTAAAAGATAACTAAATAAAAACATACTATGTGTAAGCTTTAAAACAATAATTAACTAAAAGATGGGGAATACCCAATATTGATCTGAATATATAAATTGTACTACGAGTTTAGTGATACTGAACAATCACTCAAAAACTAAAGCTGAATCTAAAGATATGTCTGAAAAGCCTCTACTGACTAAAGTTGTTGGGCCATGCCCCCAACTAACTCTAGCAAAATTGAAAACTGAAATAGAAGACTGAATTTGAAGAAAACATGTCTATTGTCCTCGAAGTATGAGGACACACCACTAAAGCTGTTGAAATTGATTGGGAACCGATCTTTGCATAATCTGGATGTTGAGTACCTGAACATAGATCATGAAAGGATGTAGTGCAAAGTACGCATCAGTACTTGGAATGTACTGAGCATGCAAGATATAGAATATAGCTGAATAAAATAGATAAACCTAACAAAACATACTAAGCAATGATATAATCTAAACTGGATGTAAATGCTGAAATGTACAGAAGACTGAACTAAATGCAATGACCAAGTACTAATCTTTAAATGACATACCGAGACAGAATGCTGAAGTACAATTGAAAACCTAGTCAAATGCACTACAGTCTGACTGTTGGAGCTACTATTAACCGACATAAAACCACGTGGGCTAAACGCGAAGTCTAATGTATACACCATATCGAGAGGACCCAATATACATTGCTAGGGGTATAAAGGCATGACTCGGGTGATCACTAATTATGATGCCCAACAGAGGGGACTTATAAACCTACGGGGGCACGTAGTTCTGGGACTATAAGGGTATACTGAACCCTAGTCCAACTCGGTGCTAAGTCTACCCACAACTTGAAATGTGTAAACCACAACATAAATGAAATACTCGATAGCTCAATGTTCAGACATTCAAATATGAGAATGCAACATTTAGGAACCGATAATGTAACATTCAAAAACTTGAGCATGTTTATCTGTTTAATTGACCTAAAGAGTGTAATTTCTGAACTAAGAGAATATACACAACTAGGGTTCTGGGTTTCTTGCAAGGAACTAAGCAACGAATTCATGAAAACAAGATAATCTTATTAGGAACAATATAACACCTAATTCACAACAATTCTCCAAGGTTTTAGAAACCCTAGGTCTAAACATGATATCGAGAATTAAGAAATCTAACAGAATTCTAGGGACCTACTGGAAGAAAGGAATCCACTAGTGAAATCCCACATATCTGGCGATGAAATCTTCGGAGAAATCCTTCGATTTTGGGGCTGAAACTGAAGAAAACTTGCGGCGTGTTCTTGAGGTGCTGGTCGACTTCTTTCTTTTTCTTTTTCTCTAAGATTGATGGATTTTTGGAGAATAGAGGTTTTGGTTATGTTCTGACTAGGTTATTAGGCTTAAATTGAGTAAAACAATGTATTTTACGTGAAAAACGACGTAGTTTAAATGCCCAATCCATAGGGGAAAAGACCCAAACGACCTTGACTTAAAAGATGATAGAGGCTGACCATGGATGCAATGACGAACCATCACAAGGACCACGGTCTGTCGTATGGGTCGTGGTTAGCTGTCCAGTGGCTACTTGTTTTTGGTGGTCAAACCACGAGCCCTACCACGACCCACCCTTATGAAGGATCAAGGACCATGAAGGTCACCGTGATCCCTGTGCACTAATACCAACTTGTCGTGACCAGAAAAGTAGAGTCATGATGGCACTTAGCATAACAAACTAGTAGATAAACCAACCCATAACCTTTGACGAAGAATACTAGGTAGAAAAAACAAATTCTTAGTGATAAAGGTAATAACTCAACATAAATAATGGTAAAAAGAATAAGAACAAAGGATATATAAACAATCAAAATACGAGATCCAATCTCAAAAATTGGTAGTCACATATATAGAGCTACTAAAATTAATACAAGTCCTATAAAGGGACAAAAATATACAGACTTGTATCAAAGGCAAAAGACTAGTCAACAGCTAAAACATAGGGAGACAAGCTAATCTAAGACTCCATTAGCTCACTCTCACCTATGAATACCCATATAGCAGGCTCCATATTAATGCTTGTAACTTGTGGTCCTAAATAACGAAAACATATGTAGAGTGTAGTATGATTACGAAAACACCTGGTACCTAATAGGTATAATAGGCCGATTGAATTTGGAAAGTTAAAGCAACAATGAAAACCATAAAGGAAAGAAACTAGAGGTCACAAAACTAAATGGTAATGAAAATCCTAAGTATAAAGCACACCAGTCAAAAAAAGATTGAACAATAAAGTAAATAGCTAACTAAACTAATTGGACCCCAAAAGTCTAAAAGGTAGACTCATGTGCAATGGAAAGTAAATAACCCAAACAAACTCCCATAAGTCTGATGGATACAAAAAAGACATGAATTTACTAACTTTAAAAGTACTTCCATAACTACTAAGACCCTCCACTGACCGAGGTAAAGACAACCCAAGAACCCTATAGAAACACCAAGTGAGGCCTCGAACCTGGATAACAGAACTCAAACTCGTTGCGAGGCTGATAAAATGTATGTCTGGGCTTTGAACCTGACTAATAGAAAGAATGAAATGCCCTTAAACCTGACAAAAAGACTCAGAATGCGTACAATCTTCGCACTTCCATAAAGTGGCCTATACCGTCGAGTGAAACAATCTTAAGAGTCACTAAGGAGCCACTACAGCTTCAAATCAAAGACTTGACCCCAAATAGCCAAATGAAGCTTGAGAACCCTCATGAACATCCAAGTCGATCACAAGGATAGATTATGGATGAAAGCTCATATGAGTTGAGTTGTCACCTAGCTTATAAGGATCATACTATCATACAAAAATATGTTAGATTCGTCTATGGGGAGCTAAGTCAAAGCAACATCGGAGAATTTGTAAGGCCTATCGACTCCAAAATACAAGTCTAGGGAAATCACTATCCTACCATTATGATAAGAGAAGAAGAGCTCCCAATAACAACATAAGCAATAATAATATAGAGTCTATGAGGCTAAGTAATCACATTACAAGATAAAACATGCTAGAACATTTGAAAATATCTCGAAATACACCGAAGGCATGATTTCTAGCAATTAAGCATGGTTCAATAACAAACCCACCCAATTCCACCTATTCAACATAAATTGATATAACAAGATCAAATTAAGAAAAAATAAGTTGTAGCCTACCTTGATGAATACCATGTGTGCGCCAAAATCACAATTATGAAGCTTTATCCTTTCGAAGGGCCTTCGATTGCTACCACACTTAAAAAAACATGATCACAACATTACTATAGATGTTTAGATATTAAAATAACAATTATTTGAGACGGGCCCAAAATTGAGTAAGATTGCAATTATGGGACCTACATTGGAAATCCTCAAATTGACTTCGTCAATGGGTCTAAATAAGCTGACAAAACTTTTCCCCAAAATTGAGCACAATTAATGTTTGGAAATACAACATGCATCGAAACAAATAGAAACCACCAAAAATGAGCACTAGCAAAGCTTTGAGATGGAAATTTACAGAAAAACCCATCCCCCCACACTTTCTAAATAACCCCACACAATGCCTCAAAAACATCTCGACATGTAGGACCTTAAATCCCCTGAAAGAGAGGCATATAACTCAAGTTATTTCCAATTGAAATATTAATAATGAATGAAAATGTTTCTGGTCTTTAATTAAAAGACCAGACAAACAAACCTTCATAAATGCGGGACCTTATCCGCGATCGTGGAAGGTCGACCCCCAATGCATTACAAATGTGGCACCTAGTCCATGATCATAGATGGTCAACTCTTTCACCTACAGTAGAGTGGCACAAGGCCCGCGAATGCTATAGCCAGCACACAAGCCCTCCACCGACGCGACACATGCCTCACAAATGCAGAGACCAGGAACACTGATCACCACAAACACATCATTGGGTTTGCGTACACAAGGGGAAAGGTCGGCTGCACCAGCTTATGCACAGTAACTCATGTTGGGATGCTCAAGATCAATTGGAACTCTTTGCCCGCAAACAAGATATGTTATCCCATAAAAATTGGTACCCCAGACTCAACATAGATATTCAAATTTCAAACTGAGGTTATCTTGATAAAAAAAATAGGCCCCACATACATACTCTATTTTATGTCAAATTCTATGAGAGGGCTCATAATGAGCCCATAAAACTCAACATCCACACTAAAGGTCATCCTAGAACACACTCGACGATATAGAGGTAACAAAACTGTCAAAATTGCATTCTGAGGCCATTTTCCTGAACATTCGCTGAAGTCAACCGCTCAAATTTTAGAAGCTCTAAAGCACAAAAACTTGCATAAAACCCAAAAGAATGAACAGGTACTAAACTGTCAATCCGAACAAGTTATAAATAACTAGCGTCACTATAGGAATGCTCTATACACCGAAAAGAATGAAAAAAGGAGAAAATGAACTTGAGAGTTAATACATTTAGATATAAACCTATAATGTCACAAGGACATAATATGAACCCAACTCCGCTTTCTCTCCATTTTGCAGAGCTAGGAAATTAATTTCTTTCTTGAGAAAATTTGGACCAGTGGACTTTGTATTCACTTCCTATCGTGGAGTGTATCATGGATAAGTCGAAACGTGAAGCCAGGAAGCTTTGCTTGGACTCTGCATCACGAATCTGTAACCAAAGATTGTTACATATTTTTCTATCCATAAATAGACTCATTTTGGTTTTTTTATTTATTTCTTTTCATATACTTGGACGACAAGACTTGGATGACTTTTCTTTTCAATATTTAGGGTTCATTCGTACTCTTTTTCATCTTTCAATTTATTGAATGATTATTAAAGATTCAAACGTTGTGAATCTGATAATAAGTAGCTAAATCCCTCTTTTCTAGGGTTGTGTCTACGAACGATTATATAGTATCAACTCTTTATGTTTATCAGTAAAAGTTATTCTTGTGTTCTTGATTTTACTATTTTAATGCTTGACACCATTGGAATACAAATATTATTATTTATTGAACTCGAGAAATGAGTAGAGAGATAGAACATGGAATACAAGTAGCATGATCTTTTTTGTCGAAAACATAGAATTATTTGTATCTAGGATAGGGATATACCAAGTTCACCATTCTTGGTTATGAAACAAGCTAAAATCTTAATGCTCTATTATTGGTTCAGTGTATCTCTACTCAGTGGTGTAGTTAGGTTGTCAAATGTGGTAGGTGCTTAAAACCTCGGAAGGCCATAATCATATTATTAACCTTGTCAATCAGTAACTCAATAACTATTTGGTTATAAAATGAAAGATACGATGAATAAATGTTTTTTAAGAGCTGCATGCTTGATATTTTTCAAATCATTGATAAACCACCATGTGAAATTGAATCACTGCTAGTTAATTTTGTTAACTTAATTATTGCACTTATTCGTTTAAAATATCAACCAAACTATACATACACATTTGAGATTGATTATAATTACAAGTTAATTATATATTTTCTAATCATATATCCTTTAAGTTTGATAGTTAGGCTCTTAAGAGTAACTCTATTACTTCATTGACCACGTAATCTTGTGTATACATTTGGATGCAATAGGTTCCTTCTTTTAGGTCCCAACTTTGATTTGGCTGTCTCAATAAAAATCCAACTAAGTGGTTTAAAGTGTCAATCTGATGACTTCTAAGGTACCCCTAGAGTATTTATGGTCCAGATAGAGGATATCATCCTAAGTCCCTGTGACATTTCGGCATGTATTAAGTAATTATCACTATAGGTCTCAGGTAGACTATCTCTGTCACGTCTCTAGTCCTTAGATGAAACTCATAGCCTAAACCTTTGTGCTTAGTTCTTTTTCCTAATCTTAAATCTTTTACCAAGAAAAATTGGAATCCATGTGTGATTTAATGCAAATATTCTATTATAATCCCTACAAAATGAAAGAACTAATCATACACTAAGAAACATCATCTAGAGATCCTAACAAGACAACCCTATCATTGTTAATCCCCTTTATGTTTCCACACCTTAGCTATGGAGTTAGTTACACATAGATATTGCAAAAATGGTAATTGAAAGTTAAGAAAGCATGCTTACAATGATTAGTTGTGAGAAGAAATAACCAAAATATTGGATTAAACAGTCAATATCTTGTTCACAATTTTGTAACAAAAGCAACATTATTTTCCATAGAGTAACAACTTAAGAACTCAAAAATAAACTCCTAAAATAATATCCTCAAATAAAAATTTGTAGTTTCAAAACATAAACAACAGAAATCAAAGAAAAATAGGACTCGTGCATGCTCTATGTAATAAAATGGGGATGTGTGATTGCATTTACTCTACAACATCGTGGAACTTAGCAATATGACGAATATTAAATTCAATGAGAACTAGGTGGGATTTTGATAATACTCAAATTACCCTCAAAACAATTAGAAGAGTAAGCAATCGTTGTCAATAAAAATATCCATCAAAGAGTTCGGGTGGAATCCCACTAGGAATTGTTTGGGATAAGAATTCAACTGTAAAATTAAGAATGTGGACTTATTCATTTTCGTACTTTAGAAAAAGTGGGTGGAGGATTCAACCAAATTTAGTTAAATGGTTTCAAGTATCAAAAATTAGAATTGAACTAAAATTAGGAATTCACAACAAGTAAGAAATAATCTAGGGGTGCAAGGACTGGTATTGATGTCAAATAGGGGTTATTGTGTTAATAAATAGTTCTAAACAATCATGGATAGGTTGGGTAGTATTCAATGAGAGTATTTTTCTTTCAATCTCATAGGACCATATCATAGAATCTCATTTCGGTCTCATATATGTCAATCACAAATGTACCCACTACCTTATAGGAATCTCTCTTTCGAGAAGATTTAGGGTAACTAGATATGAACCATAATCTCTTTTTCGATAAAACCATTGAAATCAAACCTATATTTCATGCATTAAACCAATTAACCACTCCAATTGATCTCTTTCGAGCATCAATTGAAGATCGAGAAGGATATTAAGTTTGTGACCTTAACCCATGAGTTAACCTCATCCTAATTAGCTTAATACACATTAGTAAAATAGAGAAAAATACAAAACCTACTACATTAAATCAATACCCAACACAATAATTGCACCCCTAGAATTGGAGTTTTAGCCACACATCATAAAAAATAAAGAAATTATGCATATCCAAATAGCAGCAATGAGTGTGTTGAAATTATGCAATTATAATCAACACCCACTTCAATTTCAACTCTCAATTGTCAATTTTAAGAGTGTATTCTAAAACCCCAAAACTAAAGGATGTTTTCAAGGTAAAAGAATAAACATCTCCCAAAAAAATTAAAACACAAAGCTCATAAAAAATAATGATTAAAAATCTCCTCTATTTTTTCTCTCCTTAGGGCTATTTATAGTTTTCCAAAATTTTGCCCAAAATTCAATGCATGACCAATTCGGCGACAATAGTTGAGCTAAAAAAATTGGGTCAACGAATAACCATTTGTTCCTTAGCTCGCCCATCATTTTCTCAGGCTTCAAGTGTTTCAACCTTAGTTGGTGGACTCGATCGAGTCTGTCTGGACCTAGGACATGACAGGATGAACCATAGAATATTTGACGGGTCATAGGACTGACTCATATGATTTACTTAGATACTTGAATATGGATCATGAATTTGGGTTTGTGGTTCAAGGTCAAAAAGTTAGTTTCCAGTAAGTTGATTCTCAGACTGATAGTACGGTCTATAGTTGGTTGCACAAACCATAAAGGTGACCCATGGTTAGTTTCCAATAGTGTTTCTCAAGGTTATTTGGATCATTTTGTACTCTTTTAATTTCTATAAAACGTCATTTTAAACCCTATCTCAGACTATAAATGTTTCTCTATGATCCTAACCTCTCCATTCACTCTCATTCACTCAAAACCCCAAACTCTCTCAAGTCCTCTCATCCAAGTTCTCACCCAAGGATTCATAGATATTAAAGTCTCTTTTTCTAGATTTCAATGTAGAGTTTCATCAAGGTATGTGGAAAATTAATCAACGGGTTCCTCTTCACCAATTGAGTCCTCAAGAAACCTCAAATTATCCTTTTATGATTCTTACCCAATTTTTTGATTTCATTTTCTTATTATGGTTTCAATTGATTTTAAGTTTATTCATCACGATTGATCTTATTATGCATGATTTGATCGTAATCGAATGTTTTCAATCATATTTTTCTGACCTATGCCAGGAAAGTAATTTATGGTTATGAACAAAGTTATGTTAATATACAAGCATAATAAAATGATGATTTTATGAATCAAGTGTTCTTTTAGATAAACTATCAATCTATTTAAATTAATATAGAATGCTTCATATCGAAGTACTTCTCATATGCTAGATAATCATAATTAAGATATTTTAGATAAGTGTCTCTTATGAATATTTTACAAAATCATGATTTAAAGGAGCTATTTGTATGCCTATAAGGTTATGTTATGATTGATTTGGCATTACTACATTCTTACTGTTTCACATTCCATGACTATGAATATGATTATGCATGTTTTTCATTTGAAGTTACTTAGCACTGAGTGGACCATAGGATGAAGGCTCACCCTTTAGTAGAGTGTGATACCCTTGTCCTAGAAATATGTGCGCCCTTAGGACATAGTCTTAATTGACTCTAGCTAGTGGATCCACCTTAGCTCATGATTATGGTTCTTACCTTTGCAAGTAGGACACTATATTTTCGGTGTGGAATTGATACACTTAATTATATGTTATAACTCACATGATTTATATTAGTTAAAGATATCTATGATAAAAGATTTATGATTAGTACTGATGATATGATTATAATTTTTTAAAATATGGAATTGACCATGTACTATATTTTTTGAATCAAATTATTAGTTTTCATATCATGTTTACTTGGTCATTGCATTATCATGTTTTAGACTTATTATATAGATTCTGACACATCACATCCAGCTCAAGGTTAGAAGACTCTAATTAGTGTAGCAACTTTTTGTTAGTTCTCAGGGTTTGGGGAAATTGACACACTTATGATTTTATGGCATTTCATACATCTCTCACTTTTCTGTTATTTCAAGTGAGCTAGGGCTTTTCCTAGCCATTCTGATACAGTAATTGCATCGTACTATTTGAACCCTTATCAATATCTACTCTTGTCGGTGATATGGTTTTAGCTAAATTGGTCTACAAAATTTTCCAAGTCTATATTTTTCAGAAAATCACCTCAATTGATCTAGTTGAGGTAGATATTCTTTACTTCGATGTTACTTTTGGTATGGATTGGTTTCATGCTTGTTATGTTAGTAGAACTCGAGTGGTCAAGTTTTAGTTTATGAATGAACTAGTCAAAGAGTGGAAAGGTAGTAGTTCAACGCCTATATGTTAGTTTATCTCATCCCTTAAGGTTAGGAAAATGATTTCTATGGTTTGCATCTATTATATTATATGATTCAGGGATACGAATTCTGAAGCCCCTACTCTTGAATGAGTTCCTATTGTTAATCATGTGTTTCTGGAATTGTTTACGATGATCTTCCTAGTATTCCTCCTGAAAGGGAAATCAATTTTTGAATTGACCTTCTTCTACATGTGTAACTTATCTCTATTCTCCTTATTGAATGACCCTGATAGAACTTAAGGAGTTAAAGGATCAAATATAGGAACATTTTGATAAAGGTTTTATTAGGCTGAGTATTTCTCAATAGGGTGCTCGAGTTCTATTTGTTAAAAACAAATATGGTTCTCTCTATATTTGTATTGACTACCGATAATTGAACAAGGTCAACATTAAGAATAAGCATCACATCCCAAGGATTGATGACTTGTTTGATCAACTTTAGGGTGCTCTATTACTCTCAATGATTGGTTTCCGATTGGTTTATCATAAATTGAACGTGAGAGACTGTGAATTTCTGAAGAGAAGCTTCACAACATTATATGGTCACTAGGAATTATTAGTTATGTCATTTGGACTAACGAATGCTCCAACAACATTCATGGACTTGATGAACATCGTGTTTAAGCAATACTTAGACATGTTTGTGATTTGGTTTGTTGATCTATTCTTGGAGTGAGAATTAGCATCATAATCATTTGAGGATTTTCTTGCAAGCTCTCAAGGATCATCAGTTATTTGCTATGTTTAGCAAGTGTTAGTTTGGGTTGAGGTCGGTTGCATTGCTTGTCCAGATTATTTGTGGTGAAGGTTTTCAAGTTGATCCTAAGAAGTCCGAGGTAGTTAAGAACTTTCCTAGACCTTTTTCTTCTACATTTAGAGTTTCTTAGGTTTAACCAGTTACTATAGATGGTTTATGGAGGGATTTTCCACTTTTTCTTCTTTTTTGAATACTGTAACTCAAATGAAAGTGAAATTTTAATGGTACCAATCTTGTGAGAAGAGCTCTCAAGAGTTGAAGACTCGACTTACTTTAGCCTAGTTTTGACTTTGTTAGAAGGTCTTGATGGTTTTGTTGTGTATTGCAATGCATCCCGAATTGATCTTTGTGTGTTTTCATGAAACATGGCATGGTGATAACATATGCTTCTAGGCGATTTAAGGTTCACTAGAAAAATTGCATGACTCATGATTTTGAGTTGGCGACAGTGGTATTTGCTTTGAAGATATGTAGACATTATTTTCTATGGTGTTTATGTGGATGTGTTAACCGATCATAACCGTCTTTAATATAATTTTAAATAGAAGGATTTGAATCTTAGCCAAAGAAGGTGGCATAAGTTGTTGAAGAATTATTACATGAGTGTCCTATACCATCCGGGTAAGGCAAATGCAGTTGACCACACTCTTAGTAGATTGTGCATGAATAATGTAGCTCATATTGAGGATGATAAAAAATGATTTAGTTCTTATTGTTCATAGACTATCTCGTTTAGGTGTTTGTTTGTTTGATTAACAGGATGTTGATATTAATGTGAAAAAAAAGTTCAAAATTGTATATTGTGTCAGATGTTAAGGCCAAAAAAGATATGATATGACTTTGATTGAGTTGAAGAAGTCGGTTCCAGAAAAAGCTATTGGGGCTTTCTCCAAACGGGGAGATGGTGTTCTTCATTATCGTGGTTTTTTGTGTGTTCTCGATGTTGATGAGTTAAGGCAACAAATTTTATTAGAAGCCCACATGTCTCAATATTTTATTCACCTAGATCCACCAAGATGTACCGTGATCTACAGAATGTCTATTGGTTGAATGGGATGAAGAAGGATATTGTGGAATTTGTGGCTAAGTGTCTAAAATGTCAACATATGAAGATTGACCATTAGAAATCGGGATGTATGAATCATGATATTAACATTCCCACTTGGAAGTGTGAAGATTTGAGTATGAAATTCATAGAGGTTTACCTCGGAGTCGTTGATATCATGATTTTATTTGGGTTATTTTTTACTAAATGAATAAGTTGTTGCATTCTATTCTCGTGAAGACCTCTTATTTAGTCAAAGAATATGTTAGGCTTTATAATTTGGAGATGGTAAATTTGAACAGAGTGCCTTTAACAATCATTTTAGATAGAGGTACCCAATTCGCTCATCAATTTTTGAGATCTTTCTGAAAGGTCTTGGTATTCAAGTTAAGCTTAGAACAACTTTTCACCCTGAGACTGATGGTTAGTCCTAGCGGGCTATTCATACTTTACAGGATATGTTAAGATCTTGTGTCATTGACTTTAAAGGTAAACAACATGATCATTTTCCAGTGATTGAGTTCTCTTATAATAATAGTTATCACTCAATTATTCATATGGCTCCATTTGAGGCTCTCTATGCTAGGAGGTGTAGATCTCCTATTGGTTGGTTCGAACTTGGTGAAGTCTCTTTGATATGAGCTAAGTTAGTTCATGAGGTGATGGAGAAGGTTTCATTTATAAGGGATAGATTGATAACGACTCAAAGTCAACAAAAATCTTATGAAGATGGGAATAGGAGAGTGTTAGAATTCATCGTTGATGATTGGGTCTGTTTGAAAATTTCAACTATCAAGGGTGAGGTGAGATTTGGGAAGAAAGGGATGATCATTCCCCATTATGTAACCCCATATTAGATTTTAAAATGTTTCAGAAATGAGGGTTATGAGTTGAATTTGCATTCAGATTTAGCATCGATGCATTATGTATTTCATGTTTCCTTGTTGAAAAAGTGTATTGGTGATCCTACTTTAGTTTTTCCATTGGAGACCGTTGGTGTGAAAGAGAGTCACTCTTACGAAGAGGTTCTGGTTGAGATTCTTTATCATCATGTCCGAAAATTGAGAAATAAAGAAATTGCTTCCATAAAAGGTCTTTGGAGCAGTCATTAGTTGAGAGTGCTACTTAGGAAGCCAAAGCCAATATGATGTACAAGTACCCTCATCTCTTTCCCTACACTTTAATTTCATTTTGAGGTATTAGTTCCTCCTATGCTCTCTTTCTAATTCATGCATTTCAACTATTCTCATGTTCCCATATGCATGTAGGTTCGTGAAATTAGTTTTAAACTTCATGTATTACCTTGGAGTCCATTATTATACGGTTTTATATATTTTTATGTGCATTGAATTCATGATCAAATGTTAGATGGCATCCCTACTCTATTCATGATAGGAGATATTGTAACACCTCAAAAGTCTAAAAGTCATTGAATGTTGTAATGAGGCAAAAAAAAACTTTGTGCAGTGTTGTACGATCCCATGTACAGACCATGTAGTTGTCTACGATTCGTGAATAGGAATCTTGGAGGAGACTTAAAAGTTTTAGATATTGGCTCAGATTTCACAAATGGAATTTAAGGGTTGTGGTCCATTTTGTGGATTGTGGTAGTGGCTCGTAGAGTGGAGGTTAAAAAATGGGGAAAATTTAAGTCTCTTAACCCTTTGCATGAGCCAACATGATGGCTCGAGGTGGAGTGTACGAGTTGTAATTAATTCTGTGGGTTACTTCTCTAGGCAAGCACTTGAATTCTATGAATGGTAAATACAAACCGTAGAAGGAAATACAGCATATACAAGTGGCTTATGGTTGGTGATTTGGAATTCAAGAAATTTCTAGGCTCTTGTTCTATGAGAGGTTTTATGGGTCATCAAAGGGAATACGACTCGTGGATCTAGGTTCGTGGTTCTTACCCAACTCTCTCAATTCTTCTTCTCCAAGTTCTCTCCCAAAGGCATCAATGATTCATAGAGCTTTCAGTCTAATTTCCATATTTCAATCTTAAGGTTTCATCAAGGTATATATGAAATTAATCAATGAGTTCCTCTTTACTCATTGAATCCCAATGAAACCTGAAATTCTCATTTTATGATTCTTACTCAATTTTATCGTTTCATGATTTTCTTATGGGTTCAATTGGTTATAAGTTTATTCATCATTATTGATCTTATTATGCATGATTTGATCATAATCCAATGTTTTCAATGATATATTCATGAACTCATGTGTATACGCAAAAAATTTAAGATTATAAACTAAGCTATGTTGATCCAAAGGTACGACAATAGATCAGAAGACCTCCAAAAACCATCTGTAGTAATTCACTACAAGAAATTTGATTATTAAAGATGAATTATTTTATCACTTAAAAATCATATTTCGTCACAAAAAAATTTGTATGACAGAAAATATTTCGTCAATCTTTCGTCTCTAAACGCTGGTTTCTAATAGTATATAAAAACAATTTAGCGTGTCCTCACTGAAAGTTTTATATTAACTACAAAAAGAATATTTGTCCCCAAATGTATAGTCTTTATAACGAACTTATTTGTCATAAAAATGTAAATATTTTGTAGCTAAAAATATCATATCGTCACTAAAAGTGTCCAATAATGACAAAATTTATTTGTCACTAATTATTAATTTAATTAATGACGATCTTGATCGTCTTTAACGTTATGCATAATTTGTAGTAAAAAGAATAAGATTCCGTCAGTAAAAGATAACAATTTCGTGGTTGAAAAAATATGTTTGGTAGATAATAGGCGGTATTAATGATGAATTAATTTGTAGTTAAAAATATAATTATTTTTGTCACTAAATATAATCACTTCGTGTTAAATAAAAAAGTAGCAATAGGGTTACTTATTTTTTATCCAAAGAAGATATTTTTGTGACCTAATATAATTCTTATAACATTTAATGCTACATAAATAAATATGTACTTAAACTATTAGTTGTTAATACATGTCAACTTCAATTGTTAAAGTACGCAATCTATATAAATAAAAACATCATCAAAAAAATAAATACCAAAAAATCATAAACAAAATATAAAAAAATCATAAATAAAACACTGTATATTATAATAATTTATAGATAACACTTGCATATAAACTCAATAAGTAAATAAAGTGAAATTACTCAAACAAAAATAGATAAATCTAATTGAGGTACGAAAGCAGTAACAAATTTTAAAAAATAAAACTATGTAGTTTCCTTGGAAACCAGTGCTCCATTATCTTACATTTTCACTAATTAAGTCACTTTTTTACATCTTCATGTACCTGTGTTAAAGAAAATAAAAAAATTTAGAATTCAAACTTTAATTCTAAAAATACTTTTTGATATCATGATGTAAACAAAATATGTATTCAAACTTTAAGTTTTAGAATAATATTAATTAGTGAACTAAATTACAAAATGAGAATAAAATAATTTCATCTATTCAAAATTATTAAACATTCAAGTATCACAATCAATAAAAACTTATCTCCTTATTGAAATGGTGACAAGAATTTCTACATTCAATCAACACCAAGTAAAAGTTGAATAACAATTTTGTAAAATAATTGTTCCTTATACTAATTGAAACAAATATTTAAAAAGTTATAGAGCATTAACAACTGCTAGATGGACATAATTTGGGATACTAGATAAAAGAAGGAAAAGAAACAAGAGAGAGCAGTAAAATACCTATAGCAATGGAATGTAGTATTTGTATTTTAGTTGGTTTTTTAGATTTAAGTGGATAGATTTTAATTCTAAAAAGGAGGAAAAAAGTGAGTGGGTAGTTTCATGTAACGTGGGATGGAAAATGGGGAATGAGTGAAGGAAATTTAATGCATTGAAAGTGGACGGAAGGTCAAATAATTAAAAGTTAATTTTTTTTTTTACTTTTACTATAATATTTTAGTTTTAAAATATAAATTCTCACAACTATGATTTCCGTCACTTAATGGGTTTCCATTAACTACTAAAATTATTTAATTTGTTTGACATAATCCAGTAAAAATAGTATGTCAATTATACTCCTTCTATATAGATAAATTTTAAAAAATGTAAATTACATTCAAATAGCTAAATAATAAAATGAGAATAAAATTTTGTATCTATGTGACAAAAATTATTTGTTGCAAAATTATATGTTAAATAGAGACAATAATATAATCATCGCTAATTATTTGAATTATTAGTGACAAAAAATAGTCACAATTAAATGTAAAATTTGTAGTTAAATTTTACAATAATTAAGTATAAATTGTGATTCGTCACTATTGAATCATCATAGTTTTAGTGAGCAAAATTTTTCCTGCCCAAATGTTGATTATTTTAGGACAAAAAATGATTTGTCATAAATTGGGTACATCATTTAGTGATAAAATAATGTGTCATTGATAGCATTATATTTGTAGCTAATAGTACTCAATAAATGGCGCCAACTTAATTTTTGGTGGGATATTTTAGTAGACAAAACTTTTTCTACGAAATTTTATGTTTCGTCACTTAAAGTATTGGCCATAGATCTTTAGCAACGAAATATGATTTTCGTCATTAAAGATGAACAATTAGTGACGAATTTCATGTTGTAGCTAGTAATTTCATAGCTAAAAGGTGGGCCTATCCCAAATACGAACAACCTTAAAATTTACCTAATCCACCGTAATGCATGAATGCTACAACTAAAACTCACACATTGAGAACTTGGTATAAAGTCATTGATCTCTTAAAATCTCAAGCACAATCCTCAAATGCAGCTTGTGCTCCTCCCTACTCCGTGAGTATACCAAAAGATCATCAATGAACTCAATGATGAAAGGATCAATATAGGGCCTAAAAACACACGTGATCAAGTCTATGAATTCCACCGGAGCATTGGTTAACCCAAAAGACATCACTAGGAACTCATAATGGTTGTAACGAGTTCTAAATGTGGTCTTATCGATGTCCCTTCCCTTACACTTAGTTGATGAGAATCAGATCTCAAGTCGATCTTAGAAAATTTCACTACACTTTGAAGTTGTTCAAACATATCATCAATAAAAGGCATGGGGTGTATGTTCTTCATTTTCACCTTGTCCAACTTCATGTAGTCGATACACATACACATAAATCTGTCCTTATTCTCCACAAACAAAATTATGGCACCCCAAGCTTACCCTAGAGATCCTGAAAGGAACACTAAGGACCTTGAGCTCTGTGAGGGCCATAAAAAGAGGCAGAATAGAAATATGATGAGTGTACAATGGAAGGTCAAATATTAAAATCAATATCACGCTTTGGAGGAAGGATCCGTAGATATGTAAGGAAAACATCAGTGAAATATCACTCGATAGGAACTAAACCAACAGTTGGGCCCTACCTACTAACATCCTACACATACACAAAATAAGCTAGACTCCCACTAGAAAATAACCTTCAGAAAAAACAAAATAGATAAACAATCGATGTGTGACTAAATTAACCCTACCACACCACCAGAGGGATACTGTTGGTGTTTTTTAAAAATGGGGCAGCACAAAAAGATTGAAAATTTCTCTCAATGGATTGAAATGAATTTCAATAGCTTTCAATAATTTTATTAAGCATTGAGGGGCTTTAAATAGCCAACTTGAAACACATAATCTGCATAATTTAAAATTTAAACAACCTAAAATATCTCAACAACATAAACAAACTAACTAAAATTCAAAATTCAAATTTATTCAAACTAAATAACTTATTTTGCTAAAATTTACTGCAGTAACTAAAAGCAAATTTCAACACTCCTCCTTTGCTTTAGTAACTGCAATTGAAAAAAATGCTCCTCCTTAATTTTTGCTTTGGTAGTTGATGCTGGATTTTTTTCATTATTTTTGAACTTGCAAAATTTCTTCTTTTTTCTTTTTGTTCTGTTGATTTTGTTCTTCAAAAACACATGTGATGACATTGTATTGTGTAGATGTTTTTTTGAAAGTGATTTAATCTAAACTTTTGTATGATTTGCAGAGAGATGTTGTAAGGGTTTTTCTTCCATCACAACCTCACATATCACATATGTTTCAAAATATTGTTTTATTCTCACAAACCAAATTTGATAGTTTTCGTCTGTGAAAAATTTGTGGGGTATTCAAAGAGAGACTGTTGCTTGCCATTTTTTTTGGTTAAAAAAGTTGG
Organism: Solanum lignicaule; assembly: GCA_029582545.1. NCBI lineage: Eukaryota > Viridiplantae > Streptophyta > Magnoliopsida > Solanales > Solanaceae > Solanum > Solanum lignicaule. The sequence goes on along the minus strand of JAJOOF010001161.1, from coordinate 7,112 downwards.
TTTAGAAAAGCCTATGCGCTGAAAAATGCAAAGGTTGAAAAGGTAGCCCTGATGGGTTAAAAGGGGTAGCCCTAACGGGTTAAAAAGGTAGCCCTTACGGGTTAAAAATGTATGGTAGTTCTTTGTAAGATTTCACAAATCCCTTAAGATCAATGAAGCTCTGATACAACAGTTGGTGTTTTTTAAAAATGGGGCAGCACAAAAAGATTGAAAATTTCTCTCAATGGATTGAAATGACTTTCAATAGCTTTCAATAATTTTATTAAGCATTGAAGGGCTTTAAATAGCCAACATGAAACCCATAATTTGCATAATTTAAAATTTAAACAACCTAAAATATCTCAACAACATAAACAAACTAACTAAAATTCAAAATTCAAATTTATTCAAACTAAATAACTTATTTTGCTAAAAGTTACTGCAGTAACTAAAAGCAAACTTCAATAGATATCAAGCATGGCTAAGGTAACAATCTCAGAAAATCAATCTAAGATCGCATAATATGGGATAAGCGGTCAATGCTCAAGATAACATCAAATCAAAAATATCCCATACAATAAGCATATCCGAAGTGTCACACCCCTAGATAGTCAGTAAACATGATCTATACACCCGATCCACTACTAAAGACTCATCCACAAGGGTCAAAACTGCAACGATGCTGATAAAGTCTCAGAACACATACTTAACTAGGACGCATAATATACACACACACACACACATATATATATATATATATATATAATAAAGTTGAATCCAAATCAAATATAGCTGAGGTGGGCTAATGGCATAAACGAACTATCCCTGTGATGACAATGTCCAATGCCTCACCTCCGCACTCACTATAGATGCATATAGGTGACCTTATCCACATGTACCATGTGCATCTCATCTACCAACTCCCCTACCATCTCAAAATTTTCCTCAAGCACACTGGTGGCCACCTTATCATCTTAACTTTGAGCATCACCTCTAGCTGCAGTTGCCACTGCACAAACTCACCGACCTGAATATGGAGTAGGTACAATCATCCCTCATTGGGATAGTGTCTAGGCTAGTGTTGAAGCTCACCGCACTAAAAACAACCTTGAGTAGTTCATCTCTAAAAAGGTTGGCCACCATGGCCTGAAGAACTCAAATTTAAACCATTGCAACTTTCATCTGTACCAAAACCACAATGGTTGTACTCCTCACCGTTTTAACTCTGAAGTGCTGCATAAATAGGCCATCTAGACTAACCTTACTAAAACCTCTAGCGAAGCCTATCATATGTGTCCTTACATGACCCATTTTAACTACCCAAATGATTAACTTTCTTGTCGGTTCCCCTTTGGGCCTCATAACGAAACTTCCCATAGTATGAGCATGATCCAAAATATCTGGAAATGATCTCCGAACTGAATCAATATACTCAGTATCAATATGCAGCTGCAACCTCTAACCACAGGTAAAACAACAAACCCTCTCTTGCTTAGTTTGTAATATCATTGGAGCATGCCTGGACTAGCTCATGAAATCAGGCCTCATACTTAGATACGGCCATAGAGCCCTGCACCAACCTAAAAAACTAATCCTGAAGTCGATCTCTGACACTTTGTCTTATAAATCAAGCTAGGAATTTCTCAAAAACCTTAATCTATGACATTAAAGGCGACCAATCTGGTCTACATTCAATAATTGTGTGACACCACTTCATAGCTCGACCATCCAACTAATAAGTTATAAAGTCAGCTCCTCTCGACTTTAGTAAACCCAAGGTATACAACCACTCATGGTAAGTAGTCAGAAACTAATAGGAAGCTTTCCTAATAGCTCTAGATAACCTCAAAAAGGATATTCTCAACAACACTCCAAGTATCTAATGCTTTTCGAAAAACATAGATTTGGCACGTGAAAGAGTGAAACAAGTAAGATTCCTAAAATAAAATAAAAGAAGCAACACATTATAATAATACAAAGAGAGAAACTTCCTAAAGATGTCGTGTAGCCCCCCACCCCAAATATGGTTACAAATGTCTCCACACTGATCCGTATGACTCTATTAGACCCTCGCTCTGTACAAGCGGCAACAGTGAACCCAGTGCTTTAATACCAACTTTTCGTGAGAAGAATATTTGAGTCATGATGGAACTTACCATAACCAACTAGTAGGTAAGCCAACCCATAATCTGTGACAAAGCATACTGGGTAGAAACAATAAACTATAGCTTATAAAGGAAATAGCTCAACATAAACAGTGGTAAAAAGAATAAGAACAAAGGAAATATAAATAATCAAAATACGAGATCCAATCTCAAAAATTGGTAGTCACATATATAAAGTTGCTAAAATTTGTACAAGTCCCATAAAGGGACAAAAATATACAGACTTGTATCAAAAGAAAAAGACTAGTCAAAAGCTAAAACATAAGGAGACAAGCTGATCCAGGACCCCATCAGCTCACCCTCACCTCTGAATATCCCTATAGCAGGCTCCATATTAATGCTGGTGACTTGTGGTCCTAAATCACGAAAACATATGCAGATTATAGAATGATTAGCAAAACAATTGGTACCAAATAGGTATCATAGGCCTATTGAGCTTGGAAAGTAAAACCAACAATGAAAAGCAGAAAGGAAAGAAAGTAGAGGTCATAAAATTAAACGGTAATAAAAATTCTAACTATGAAGCACACAAGTCAAAAAAAGACCGAACAATAAAGTAAATAGCTAACTAAAATCGGATTGGAAACCATAAGTCCAGAAGGTACACTCATGTGCAATGGAAAGTAAATAACCCAAACAAACCCCCATAAACCTGATGGATACAAAAAAGAGATATGAATTTACTAACTAAGTTTAAGAGTACTTACATAACTACCACGACCATCCACGGACTGCGGTAAAGACAACCCAAGAACCCTATAGAAACACCAAGACAGGCCTCTAACTTGGATAACAAAGGTGTCACTCACACTCGACGTGAGGTTGATAAAATGTATGTCAGGGCTTCGTACCCGACTAATAGAAAGTATGAAAGGGCCTTAAACCCGACTAAAAGACTCAAAATGCCTGTAATCATTCATCATCTCTTCCACAAAGTGGCATATACCGTCGAGTGAAACAATTTTCAGAGTCACTAGGGAGCCACTCTAGCTCAAAATCAAAGACTCGACCCCAAATAGCCAAATGAAGCTAGAGAATACTCACGAACATCCAAGTCGTTCACAAGGGTAGATTTTAGATGAAATATCATATGAGTTGAGTAGTCGCCTAGCATATAAGAATCATACTATCATACCCAAATATGTTATATCAGTCTATGGGAAGCTAAGTCAAAGAAACATCAGAGAATTTGTAAGGCCTGTCGACTCCAAAAGATAAGTCTAGGGAAATCACTATCCTACCCCTATGCTAAGTGAAAAAAAAGCTACCAATAACAATATAAGCAATAATAATATGTAGTCTATGAGGCTATTTAATCACATTATACGATTAAACATGCTAGAACTTTTGAAAATATCTCGAAATACACCAAAGGCATGATTTTTAGCAATTAAGCATGGTTCAACTACAAACCCATCCAATTCTGTCTATTCAACATAAATTGATATTTTCTAGCTCAAATTAAGAACCGAGAAGTTGTAGTCAACCTTGATGAATACTGTGTGTGCACCAAAACCACAATTATGAAGCTTCTTCCTTTCGAATGACCTTCAATTGCTGCTACACTATAACAAAAATATGATCACAGCACTAATATAGACGTTTAGATTTTAAAATAACAATAATTAGTGACGGGCCAAAAATTGAGTAAGAATGCAATTATGGGACCCACATTAGAAATCCTCAAATTGACTTCGTCAATGCGTCTAAATAACCTTACGAAACTTTTTCCCCTAAATTGAGCATAATTGATGTTTGGAAATAGTACATGCATCGAAACAAATAGAAACCACCAAAAATGAGCACTAGCAGTGCTTTGAGATGGAAATTTACCTAAAAAAGCTTTCCCTACACTTTTTCAATAACCCCATACAATCCCTCAACAAAATTTTGACATGTAGCAACTTGAATCACTTCAAATAGAGGTATAGAACTCAAGTTATTGCCAATTGAAATATTAATAATGAACGAAAATGTGTCTGGTCCTTAATAAAAAGACCAGGCAAACGACCTTCGCAAATGCGGGACCTTATCCGCGATTGTGGAAGGTCAAACCCCAATGCATTACAAATGTGGCACCTAGTCCACCATCATAGATAGTCAACTTTTTCGCCTACGCTATCGTGGCACAAAGCATGTGAATGTGAGAGCGAACATGCAAGGCCTCCACCGACGCGACGTAGGCCTCACAAATGCGTAGACCAGGAACAGTGATAACTACAAACACATCCTGGTGCTTGCGTACACAAAGGGGAAAGGTAGGCTGCACAAACTTATGCACATTACCTCATCCTGGGATGCTCGAGATTCATTGGAACTCTCCGCCCGCAAACAAGATATGTTATCCTATAAAAATTGGTACACCATACTCAACGGAGATATTCAAACTTCAAACGGAGGTTATCTTGATAAAATAATAGACCCTACATCCGTACTCTAATTTATATCAAATTCTGTAAGAAGGCTCTGAATGAGCCCGTAAACCTCAGGATCCACCCTAAAGGTCATCCAAGAAGACACTCGACGATATAGAGGTAACAAAAGTGTCAAATTTTCATTCTGAGGCCGTATTCCTAAACATTCGTTGAAGTCAACGGGTCAAATTTTAGATGCTCTAAAACACAGAAACTTGCATAATACCTAAATGAACGATAAGGTGACCAAGCTCTCAGTCCGAGCAAGTCATAAATAACTTGAGTCACTATAGCAACGCTCTAAACACCAAAAATAATGCAAAAAGGAGAAAATGACCTAGAGAACTTTTACATTTAGAGATGAACTACAATGTCAAAAGGACATAATAAGAACCCAACTCCTCTTTCTCTCCATTCTTCCGAACTAGGAATTTAATTTCTTTCTCGAGAAAATTTTGACCAGTGGACTTTGTATTCACTTCCTATCATGAAGTATATCATGGATACGTCCAAATGTGAAGCAAGGAAGCTTTGCTTGGACTCCGCATCACGGATTTGCAACCAAATATTGTTACTCATTTTTCTATCCATAAATAGACTCGTTTTGCTTTTTTTACTTATTTCTTTTCATATACTTGGAGGACAGTACTTGGATGACTTTTCTCTTCAATATTTAGGATTCAGTCGTACTCTTTTTCATCTTTCAATTACTTGAATGATTTTTAAAGATTCAAATGCTGTGAATCTGAAAATAAGAAGCTAAATACCTTTTTTCTAGGGTTGTGTCTACGAACAATCATATAGTATCAAATCTTTAGAGAAAGATGGTTTATCACTAAAAGTTATACTTGGGTTCTTGATTTTACTATTTTAATGCTTTACACCATTGGAATACAAATATTAATTTTCTTGAACTCGAGATATGAATAGAGAGGTATAACATGGAATACAAGTAGCATGATCTTTCTTTGTCGAAAACTTAGAATGATTTGTATCTAGGATAGGGATATACCAAGTTCACCATGCTTGGTTATGAAACAAGATAAAATTTTAATGCTCCATTGTTGGTTCACTCTATCTCGGTTCAATGGTGTAGTTAGGTTTTTAAATGTTGTAGGTGCTCAAATTCTCAAAAGGCCATAATCATATTATTAACCTTGTTAATAAGTAACTCAATAACTATTTGGTTATAAAGTGAAAGATACTATGCATGTATTTTTGTTAAAACTGTAGCCTTGAAATTTTTCAAATCATTGATAAACCACCATGTGAAATTGAATCACTACTAGTTAATTTAATTAACTTAATTTGTGCATTTATTTGCTTAAGATACCAATCAAACTATCCTTACACATTTGAGATTGATTATAATTACAAGTTAATTATATATTTTCTAATCATATATCATTTGAGTTCGATAATTCAACTCTTAAGGGTAACTATCTTACTTTATTGACCCTGTACACTTGCATATGCATTTGGACGTTATAGGTTCCCTCTTTTAGGTCCCAACTTTCATTTGGTTGTCCCAATGAAAATCCAATTAAGTAGTTTAAAGTGCCTATCTGATGACTTCTAAGGTACCCCTAAAGTATTTATGGTCCATATAAAGGATATCATTCTAAGTCCTTGCGGAACTTCGGCATGTATTAAGTAATTATCACCATAGGTCTCAAGTAGACTATCTCTGTCACATCTCTAGTCCTTAGATGAAACTCATATCCTAAACCCCCGTGCTTAGTTTTTTTTTCCTAATCTTAACCTTTTTTACCAAGAAAGTTTAGAATACATGTGTGTTTTAATGCAAATCTTCTATTATAATCCATACAAACTGAAAGAACTAATCATACACTAAGAAACGTCATCTAGAGATCCTAACAAGACAACCCTATCATTATTACTCCCCTTTAGGTTTTCACACCTTAGTTATGGAGTTAGTTACACATAGATATTGCAAAAATGGTAATTGAAAGTTAAGAAAACATGCCTACAATGATTAGCTGTGAGAAGAAATAACAAAAAATTTAAATTAAACTCTAACACCCTATATCTTAGAAAGACCACCCAGCAAGCTTTTCAGAAGTTGAAGGTACCATCGAAGGGTGCCACCCATAGACCATAGGACCCACGGACCATAGGTGGGGTCCGTGGTTGGCCAGCTGCAACCCACCAAGAAACCCCCCAAAAAATTTAGGTAAGGTTTTACCTACGCCAGGACCTACGGACCGTAGGTGGGACCACAGTCCGTTGACCAGGTCCGTGGATCGAGGTTCACAGAAAAACCACAAAAAACCTCGGCCAACGACCAGGATCTAAGGACCGTAGGTGAGACCACTGTCTGTGGATCGAGGTCCATAGAAAAACCCCCAAAAATTGCGACCCACGGCCAGAACCTACGGACCATAGGTGTGTCACGACCCAAGCCTAGGGCCTAGACGTGACCGGCGAATGGGGAACCCGAAGGAACCCCAAACAAGCCTCATAGCATATCATTACACATCCTTGGTCGCGGAAGCAATTAAAATGACCATAAGCGATAAGCATAATCAAGGGG
>JAJOOF010001160.1:0-54087 GCA_029582545.1 Solanum lignicaule | reverse complement strand
TTGCTTATTTACTATTCATACTTTGTTAATTGATCATGGTTCCCACAACCCTAGTTGTGGATTTAGTTACTCATATTGGCAAGAACACAATTCATAATTGTAGATGAAGAAATCATGAACTTACGTAAAGAGAATAATAAACCCAGAAATTTAACTTAAATTGCAAAGCCAAGATCTTCAAAACGAACTTGGGAAATCAATAATTGCTAGAGTTGCAAATTAATCTCCAAAGTTACAAATCAAAAATAGAATAATAGTGTCTAACCTCCAAAAATGAGGTTTACATGTCCTATTTATAGAAAACAAATCCTAAATAAAAAAGGAAACAAATTAAGGAAAGTTTTGTTCGGGTACGCGTCTTCGATCCACGAGACTGACTTACGGACCGTCGATGGTTCTACGGTCCGTAAGTCCCTTCGTCGCTCGGGACTTGGAAAATATTTCAGCTTCCAAAACTCAGCTTCTCTGAAGCAAATGATGGACCATCAGTACGCACCGTAGATCGACCTACGGTCCATCAATCCCCTCCGTAGCTCCATACTTGGAATCTTCAAAAATCAGGTACTGGAACCCTCGCAGTCTCACTCTACGGATCAACAGTACGGTCCGTAGATCAATCTACGAACCATCAATGAGCACCGTGGTTCCACACTTGGTCAGACTTCCCTGATTTGTCCTCAATACCATGCCTGCTGATCTACGGTCATAACCTACGGATCGTGAATGGACCTACGGTCCGTAGATCACCTCCGTGGATGCCTTTTTCTACATTTCCTTCAGTTGTGTCTAAACTTCCGCGCCTGAACACCTTTCTTGCAAAACATGATAAAACACATAAAATCCAATATAAAAAGGCCCTAGACACACACAACTTGTAAGTGAAATTTATTAGAAATACCGTAAACTCACGGTATATCACCACGCCAGGTGTCACGAGTGATGAGTCCACAATTTCGACTCATTTATAGCTATATTTTGAGAGAATTAGTGACCTTAAATTCATATTTTGTTTCAATATCTAATGAAAACCTTTGAGTTTTAGGTATTCGAAGTTTGAAGGAAACCATGGACACTATCGAGCAAAAAGGAGCAAAAGAAGCCAAAAGAGTAAAGAAAAGAAGATTAGCGAATTGCCGAACCAATTCCGTGAATCGCCAATAGATCACATATTCGCCTTTTCTTCCAGTGTGATGAGCTTTGTAAGAAAGGATAAAATCGGTAGTGAAAAGGAGCAGTCAGCGTATCGCCGAGCAGATCCTCGAAGCAGGTTTATATCGCCCAATGTTCCAGGAAGCTAGGATGCTGAAGGTAAAAGCTGAAAGGCGATGAAGTAGACCAAAGGGTGGATTACCGAGTACATCGGTGATCCTGACTAACTTCGCCGAACGTCCCTTCGCAGCACCCTTCTGAAAACTATAAATATTAGTTCACTTTTTTATTTTTACTATCAGATAATTAATTTTTGGAGAACATATTATTGAGTATTCATTTTTAGACATTTTTCTCTCTATGTTTTGGAGAAAAGGGTTTAGCAGAAGAAGATTCACAAGGGTTTCATCTTCAAGGTTCTGCATTTGGGTCTTGTTAATTCTTCCTTCTTGACTTGTGTTAAGACTAAATCTAGCATACCCATTGATGGAAACTGATTTTCGTATACTTCTTTATCTCTTTTACATGTGTAGCTAAATTCCCCAATTCTTGGGGTGTGATTTTGTGAATATGGGTTAGATTAGTTGTTGGGATTTGCTTGCTGATAGTTTAACTGTAGTTTAGTTGTGATTTCGTTTAGTAGTTGTGAATGAATCTAATGAATTTGTAGTTGCAAATACAAGTTTATTTATGTGTTTTCGGCTTGATCGAGAGAGAGGTTGTAAAACTAAGACTACTAAATTGATGGCCAGTCTTAGTTGGTCAACATGAGGTTCAGCTCGAGAGAGTGAATGGGCTAAGGCGTAGGCTGGTCTTTATGCGACAAGTGGGTGTTCGAGCGGAACTCATTTGAAAGGGGGTAAGTTGCTCGAGAGAGAGCTTATCCCCCTTAAAGTCTAGGCTAGTCACAATTACTCTAAAAGTTTTCTATCAAAAGCATGTACCCAATAACCTAGTCTATCCCGTATTCCTAATCACATCCCAAAAGTCCCTTCTCCATACTTGCAATATTTCTTATTTTAATTGTTTTTAATTGTTTCTTTTCTAAAACCCCCATTTGATACTTGACGCTTGCATCACCCTATTTAACTTGTTATGTTTTCATTCGCCAAAGTTTTTAGCTGCGGTTAGCTTTAGCACATTCGCACTTAACCACTAATTTTCACACCCACTCCCTTGGGACTCAACCCCAACCCTTGGTTTGGTTACTAAACTATTGTACAATCGTAGACACCCGAACTGTAAGGCGTGTCTTTATTAAGCATACATCAAAATGGCGCCACTGCCGGGGAGTGGTTTTACATGAATGTTTTTGGGTTAAGTCGAATTTTTCTTTAGATAATTGTAATTTACTAACTTTATTTTTAGTTGTGTTTTATTTATGTGTTGTTAGACGAAAACAGGGACATGAGTGTAAATAAAAGAGCTGGTGATCAGCTGGATTACTTCTGTCTAAGTAAAAATCTAATGCTCAGGCATGACATTTTGAGTTACCAAAAAAACTATAGGGAGTCAGTTAATGAGTTTTGGCGACGATTCAAAGCTCTTATGCATCAGTGCCCAACTCAGGACAATCCAGAACATGTGCTACTAACATTTTTCTATAGAGCTATTGCCCATAAGAATCGCATGGTGATTGGCCAATTTTCTCCAGGTGAGTTTGTTCAGTTACCCTATACAACAACAACTCATCTCCTTGATAACATGACAAAGACCATTGGGAAGAATGAGACAGATCAAGAAATGACCAGCTTTTTGGAACAGCTCGATGATTTGGTTCAAAAGGTCAATGACCTAGAAGTACAATCCAAAGGAAAGGATAAGTACATTCCCCATCATGAGCGTCAGAAGACGGAAAAGAAAGGGGGAGAGAAAGTTGAAAAGGTTCTCTTACTCATCCTACACAATGTTGAAAATCACGACAGGGTGTTGGAAGAGATATGAGAGAATGTCATGATATTGAACCAACTGACAACCTCTCATGCCATGCTCATTCATCTACTAGGGTCTGAAATGGACCAGGTGCTATCGAATCCGCATCCAAAGCCGATAGAGGGGTGGCCTCATGAAAATGAGCCAACTCCCACCACTAGAATTTAAGCATCAGTTTACGTCGTGCCACGATGTTAAATAAGGAGGTTCATGGGAGGCAACCCAAGGTCATTAAATCCTTTGTGTGAATAAATAATGTTGTATTGATTTTGCAGGTTGAGATGTAGATAGGGATCGATAGGTGCAACGTGGTAAGACATTAGTCCAATCCGCTATTCGCCGAGGGAGTTTGGGGTGACCAAACCAGACCGTCGTTAGACTCAAGGCAAATTCATTTTGAACTATGTAAAATTCGGAGGCTGTAAGAATTTATTGGCAAATCGCCAACCTGGTCGGCTATCCCGATGGAGACCGCCGTCTGAACTTCCACATAAAGTAGAAATTCTGAAATCTTCGGCGAGAAAGGTGACTACTCGACAGAACGCTAAGTAGTTTGGCGATCGTACTAATATCACCGATTGGGCGAAAACTGGATGTCTTTAAAAGGCCAATAGTTTCAAAGTACAACAAGTTTGCAGTCTCTCTTAAATTTCAATTCTCAAAAATCTACATCGAAGTGAGTATTTTCATTTTCTTTGAGTTGGTGTTATTTTAGTCAACTACTGGTGCACGAACATAGGAACTACTTTGCATCCTAGATTTTCAAACTCTTAAATCGGCCTTAACAGGTTGGGCTTCCCAAACTCAGAAACTACTTTGAATACTTTGTTCTCTTATTAAATGGAGCTTTTCAAATTAATGTGTGTTGTGCTTCTCTGGTAGATCTAGATTGTTGAAATGCCTTTTTCGATTTGTAAACCTAGCTTATGTTTTATTAATTATTTGAAATCCCATTTTTATCATCCTAAAAATGGAGTTAATTGTGTGGGGTTGCACGTGCTTGGAGTTTTTCATGCTTAAATGTTATGGGTCTGAGTTTAATTTTACTAGTGCATAGTTTAATTTTGTTTTCGGGGATTGCGGGGTTATATTCGAGAAGATGGACTGAGATTTCGCACGTCGGGACATTCGGCTAGCTGAGTTGAGCCAGCAAAGTCACTCGGTGGTTCACCGAATATCTTCATCTTGCATTTAATTTCTTAATATTTGTGACTAGAGCACTGTAACTTTCGGTGGGAAGCATTCTGTTCGCCGAATACATTCAGTGACTCACCGAAATTTTCGTTGAACGCCCTTTGCTTGCATCCCGGAACCTCTGTTGCACTGTAACTTTCGGCGCATAAAAGCCTGTTTGCCGAAAGAGGTCAGCGAATCGCTGAATTGACTCTCTTATCCCCGATCTAATAAAATTTACCAGCTCACTCTTTTGGTGAGCTCTGCCCAGCTCACCAAAGCACCTTTGGGATTTGCCGAACTAATCGTCGAGTTTAACTGCATTTATGACCTTGTAATTTTGATTTTGTTGTGTTAACATCCTTCCAATTCTTTGTAGATATGGCAAGACCACCCCAAGAGAAAGCAAAAGGGATTACAATCAACAAGGATGCAACTTCATCCAAAAGCAAGGTTGCGAAACTTTCCACAACTGGTGGAAAAGGCAAGGGCAAAGACAAGACCCCTGAACTGTCAGATGCAAGCACTGACAGTGATTACTTTTACAGAAATGACCCCAACCAAGTTGAAAGTGAAGGGGTGGATTACGACGAGGGAAATCTAGCGATAGCACGGAGGGCTGAACAGCGGACTAAGAGGCTGAATGATCCATCCAAGGTCAGGACGTCTCAACCTACCAATATTGCACCTCAAATCCCAAACCAGGCAATATAGTGACCTCCACTTAAGTTGACAAATAGGGTAAGAGCTGAGGGGCTGATAACGATCGTGGAAGAAAAGCGTTTATCCATAGACGGAGTGATCGACAGGCACCTAGAAATAATGGACTACCTGAAGTACCAAAATTTCCAAATCTTCACCAAAGTCTGTGGCCCTTATGTTCCAAGCTAGGTAAGAGAGTTCTAAAGTGCATATAGTGCACTAATACCTCAGAAAAAGTAACTAGTAGCAAACTTCGAAGAAGTTGACTACGTGGTTGAGAGAGGAAAGAGGGTAAGAGAGATTGTCATAATGCTGAACCAATTGACAACTTCTCATGCCATGCTCATTCATCTAGTAGGGTCTCAAATGGACCAGGGGCTATCGTCCTAGCATCCAGAGCTGATAGAGGGGTGGCCTCATAAAAATGAGGCAACTCCCAGCACTAGAATTTAAGCATCGGTTTGCGTCGTGCCACGACTTTAAATAAGGCTCTTCTTGGGAGGTAACCCAAGGTCATTAAGTGCTTTGTGTGATTATATAAATATTGGTGTATTGATTTTGCAGGTTGAGATGTAGATAGGGATCAAAAGGTGTAGCGTGGTAAGACATTAGTCCAATTCGTGATTTACCGAGGGAGTTCGGCGAGCCCGAACCAGACCGCCGTTAGACTCAAAGACAAATTCATTTCGGACTTTGTAAAACTTGGCGGCTGCAAAATTTTATTGGCAAATTCCTGACCTTGTCGGCGATCCCGACGGAGACCGTCGTCTAAACTCCCACATCAAGTAGAAATTCTAAAATCTTAGGCAAGATAGGTGACTACTCGGTGGAACTCCGAGTAGTTCGGCAATCGTACTAATATCGCCGAATGGGCAAAAATTGGATATCTTTAAAAGGCCAATGGTTTCAAAATACTACAACTTTTCAGTCTCTCTTAAATTTCAACTCTCAAAATCTACATCGAAGTGAGTATTTACATCTTGTTTGAGTTGCTGGTATTTTAGTCAACGATTGGTACTCGAACTTAGGAATTACTTTGAATCCTAGATTTTCAAACTCTTAAATCAGCATTAAGAGGTTGGGCTTCCCAAATTCACAAACTACTATGAATACTTTGTTATCTTATTAAATGGATCTTGTCAAATTGATGTGTGATGTGCCTCTCTGGTAGATATAGATTGTTGAAATGCCTAGTTCGATTTGTAAACCTTGCTTATGTTTTCTAAATTATTTGAAGTCCCATTTTTATTGTCCTAAAAATGGAGTTAATTGTTTGGGCTTGCGCATGCTTGGAGTTTTTCATGATTAAATGTTATGGGTCTGAGTTTAATTTCACTAGTGCATAGTTTAATTTTGTTTTTGGGGATTGTGGGGTTAAATTCAAGAAGATGGATTGAGATTCGGCATATCGGGCCATTCGTTTAGCTGAGTTGAGCTCGCCAAGTCACTCGGCAGTTTGCCTTATATGTTCATCTCTCATTTAATCTCTTAATATTTGTGATCGGAGCTCTGTAACTTTCGGCGGGAAGCCTTATGTTTGACAAATGCATTAAGAGATTAGCCGAAATTTTCCTTGAACGCCATTTGCTTGCATCCCTAAAACTCTATTGCACTGTAACATTCGGCGGATAAAAGTTTGTTCGCCGATAGAGTTCAGCGACTCGCCGAACAGACTCTCTTATCGCCGATCTGATAAAATTTACCAGCTCACTCGTTCAGCGAGCTTGGCCCAGCTCGCCAAAGCAACTTGGCGATTCACCAAACTGATCGGCGAGTTTAACTGCATTTATGACCTTGTTAATTTGATTTTGTTGTGTTAACTTCCTTCCAATTCTTTGCAGATATGGCAAAACCTCCCCAAGATAAAGCAAAAGGGATTACAATCAACGAGAATGCAACTTCATTCAAAAACAAAGTTGCAAAACTTTCCATAACTTGTGGAAAAGGCAAGGGCAAAGACAAGACCCTGAACTATCATATGCAAGCACTGACAGTGATTACTTTTACAGAAATGACCCCAACAAAGCTGAAAGTGAAGGGGTGGATTACTACAAGGATGATCTAGCGATAGCACGGAGTGCTAAACATCGAACTAAGAGGCTGAATGATCCATCCATTGTCAGGACGTCCCAACCTACCAATATTGCACCTCAAATCCTAGAGAAGGCAATACAGGGACCAACACTTAAGTCGACAAATAGGGTAAAGGCTGAGGGGTTGAGAACGATCCTGGAAGAAAAGTGTTTGCCCATACACGGAGTGATCGATAGGCACCTAGAAATAATGGACTACTTGAAGTACCACGAATTCCAATTCTTTACAAAGTTCGTGGCCCTTATATTCCAAGCTAGGTAAGAGAATTCTACAGTGCATATAGTGCACTAATACCACATAAAAAGTAGCTAGCAGCAAACTTTGAAGAAGTTGACTATGTGGTTGTCAGAGGAAGGAGGGTAAAGTGTGATAGTGAGGCAATCAACTCAGTCTTAGGCATGTCTACAAAAATCAGGGATCACTGCCAGCACTTGATAAAAACAAACAAGCTAGATGAGTTAAAGTAATGGTTGGCCCCAATAATTTTTTATGACACTTCAAAGTGGTTGGCAGAGGGAACTCCGATCGAAAAGAAAGAACTAAACATAGCTGGTAGGTTTTGGTTCGGTTTTATCAACAGTACAATCATTCCATCCCAAAATGAGTCGGTTCTTCGCCTTGCCACAGCAGTCTGCCTAGGTTGCATCATAGATAAAACCAGGAAAAACCTGGGTACAATCATAGCTGTAGAGATACTCATGCATGCAAGGCAGAGCAGGACTTCACTTATATTACCAGTATTGATCACATAATTGTGCAAAAGATCTCAGGTACCTCGAAATGCCAAGAAAGATGTGGAAGTGATGCCCACAATCTACACTAATATCTGGAAGATTGAAGCCGAGTACGTTAAGGATCAAGCGAAAAGGAAGAAGGCAGCATCAGTGGAGTCAGTGAGAACAAAATCAGTACCTACAGAATCACCTCTGCCTACTCTGGCCACTGGGCCTTCAGGTAGTTCTATTACCACTACTACTCCTGCTGATACTCCATGATCTTCGTCTGCCTACTACCTTCCAGACCTGCTACTGTCATGGCTGTTTCACGACCCCCACTCACTCAGGTTTCAATAAACCGAATGGGAGAATTGACCCTTTCTACTGATCTTCGGGCAGCAAGTTTAGAAACCTCACAAGGTAGGTCACAAAAGAGGTATCTGTCAAATTGGCTCACAATCTTCGAAAATGCATAG
This sequence comes from Solanum lignicaule, assembly GCA_029582545.1. NCBI lineage: Eukaryota > Viridiplantae > Streptophyta > Magnoliopsida > Solanales > Solanaceae > Solanum > Solanum lignicaule. The sequence goes on along the minus strand of JAJOOF010001160.1, from coordinate 45,845 downwards.
GATCATATCAAGAGATAGCCTTACTTAGTCGACCAGAGCAACAGGGCAAATTCTAGGTGTTAACATGCATTGTTCACAGAAAGCTCATCACACAAGGCATCGACACTTAAGTCAAACAAGACTCCACACTTTCGCTAGTGGGCAACGTTCATCACAAGAGAATCAATTTCATACATGGCTAATCACAACGAGATGCAAAGAGTTCACATATTGTCTATGCAACTTCATTTGGTGTCATCGTAGGAACACATTCATGTTCGATCAAATGTGAGCACTATTTGAGTGATCGATATTGATCAAACTTGAGACTCAAATTTTCTAAATAACATCCTCATTCAAGTACATTCAACAGTGGCAAAAAATTTAAATGTTTTCAGAAGGGTCAAAATCATATACAATTAAAACAAAAGGAACCACAAGCTCAAACCTTCCACAAAAATTAGTGAAATAACACAGTAATAGCTCACAACCCATATTATATAATCAAAATAAATATGCACAGAGGTGGGCCTCACCCCACCACAAACAATAACCATTTGTCCTCAAATGTGAATAAAAATATCCAAAAGTAAGAATAAAGTAAGACAGAGAGGTAGTTAAAAAAAGGTCTTGTCTACATAGTATCTCCATATGTCGGGGCTTCAATGCCCGGTGTAGTAGTCTGAACTTGGGCTTCAGTGCTCGGAGTATCCTCAGAAGGAATAGCAGTGCTAAATCCAGAAGGGGCTGTTTTGCACGTCTCAGTAGGCGATGTTAAGATCACCGACTGCACAACCGTCTCCACAATATCTGGCAAATATGTAAATATGCTCTTGTCTCGATTCTCTATCATCTCCTCCTCATGTACTGCTATCATCTCCTCATTGCTCCATGCATCCAACTCTTCATCTGCTATTCCACCCCTCTGCACATCTCTGGTTGTAGCCGGAAGAATCTCCGAGGTCTCAGGAGCATCTTTGTAATCTGCACCCTGAATCAATGAAGTGAAGTCGGTAGACTTCAAGTAGTCTACATCCTTCCTCAAATCTGCTTCTTCGGCTTTCGAAGCTAAAACCTTAGATGTCTCCCCCCTGTCTGCTCTCACAAGCAGTGACTCTAGTAGCCAGATCATCAACAGAAACCCTAAGGAGGTGTCACTGCAGCCGAGATAGCACTCTCAATCATCCCTGGAATGGATCAGTCAAGTCGAGTCGCCCACATATCAGCTGATTAGGCCAAACGCCCCATCCTCAGGATCATGGCTTGAGTAATCCTGACATGCTGGGAGGAGGAGGAAGCACATGGGGCAAGTGAAGAAGAGGAAGGAACAAATGTACCTTGAAGGCACAGAGGCCAGAGGAGGCAAAAATACCTTTACAGATAACTAGTCCACATCAATCTCCGGAGAAATATCTGCCAGAACTACCCTCCTCCCTTCAGCCTCCTCTCGTGTGTCCTCGACCTTAATACAATGGATGTAAGTAGAGGATGAAGTGGTGACCTCAATATCCCTCCCAGTGTCCGTAGGTACTCCAGCATGCCAGCACAGCTCAGTGAATAGGACATGGAATGGCAGAGAAGTCAGTTTTTGTTTGGCTCTAATGGCCATCTCTTATGAAATCAGTTTTCCTAGGTCGATGCGCCTCCTAGACATGATAGAACTGAGGCAAGCTGCCTTAGGATGGAGCAAAATGGACTCGTTCTGGGTTGGCATTATGGTGTTGCTGATAAAGCCAAACCAGAAGCTAGCTGCATAGTCAAGGTCCCTCTTCTCAATAGGAGCCCCTACCCAGATCCACCTCAGGGTGGTGTCAGAAATTAGAAAAGCTAGCCAACCCGTTAGGTCATCTAGGGACTAAATAATAGGCAACCCCTCGTAAGGAAGTGTAGAGTGCATTGGTTTACCCAATACAATGTTTATATATTTGTTGTTGCACTCCACTTTCTTTCCTCTAACCATGACCAACTTCACCTGTCTAAACTTTCTTGCCTTCTTCTTGCTCCTAGGCACCAACTCCCCATAAGTTGTGTAATATTCCCTGACCTAGGAAGGAATGTAAGAGCCTCGGGGTCTTGTGAACTGCTCAAACACATGGTAGCGGTAGCTAACCATAACATTGGTATATTTGCCTTCTAGACCCTCCATAGATAATAGCTTCTCTTCAAGGATGGTACGTACCCCATCACATTTCAATCTGTTAAGCAGTCTAGGGAGAGGAACTATAGGGAGTGCAGGGGTCACTGGATATGCCTGAGCTGGTACATAATTTATTTCAGGAGGTGTGGCAGCTGAGGGAACTCTGGTGAACGAGGGTTGACAGATACTGTGGTGTCTAATCATTCTGTGATTCAAAGGCTCCTCATCTTCTTGTTCAGAAAAATCATCCCGGGTGTCAACAGCTACTCTTTTCCAAGCTATGTGATTGTTTCTTCTGCCTTTCTCTCCCGATGGGAGTTCTTGCCTTCTCTTCTTTGGGACATTTGATCTCCCTTCGTTTATATTTATGCCATATGCTTTTGTCTTGGGGTGCATGTTTAGATTTGTATGTACCATATCTGCAAAAGATCAGGAGAAATTAGGAGAAAATCAAACAGTAGCATAGAAAATCTATTGCAGACAGGCTCGCCGATCCAGTCGGTGAGTTGCCGAACCTCTTTGGCGAGCTTGATTGGGCTCGCCGAATGGATTAGCTTAAAAATTATGGCAAGTTGGTGATGGGTAGACCCTTTCGGCGAATTTGCCAACTACTTTTGGCGAGCAAGGATTTGTCCACCAAAAGTTATGGTGGAAAAAGGGTTTCAGGGGTGCAGACAAAGGGCGAATAAAAAGACTTTCGGCGGATCACTGAGTGCTTTTAACTACCTCAAGTTTTTTCACCAAAAGCCACAGAATCCAACAACACATATAGCATGAAATTAAAGGCAAGATGGGGTCATTAGGTAAATCGTCGAGTGCTTCTGAGAGCTCGACCCAGCCCGCCAAATGGCGCAACATGCCTATTTCATACCTACCTTCTAAAATTCAAGCCCGCAACCCCCAAAAACAAAATCAAAGCATGAAAAAATTTAATTCAAACAAGACCCGTAATTCCCATTACCTTGGAATACTTAGATTTTTCCCGGTTTTGCCAAATTTGGCCATTTGACTATATTTGATCTTAAGAATAGTGTCACCAAATCTATCATTGAGCAATTTAAGTCATTTAGCCCAAACACGGGCTACTCAGACTTCACCCAATCAATCTAAACAACATGCAAGCACAACCTAACAAAATTTCTTTCATGTAAAAGCATAAAATTACACGCATTCGATGATCAAGATAATACAAGCAAATTTTTTAATTTGAAATCGGCATTTAAACATTCTAATCCTATTAGAGAGGCCCAGCACACAACCATACGATATGATCATTCCCAATGAGTACAAAATTTTTGAATGTAAACAGAGGATTCGGAAACCAACCCTATATGCCGATTAAAACATGACTGAAAACCTAGGCGGCAAAGGGATCCTAGTTCAGAGCAACAATCAACAACCAAAATACTAACGGAAACCAAGTATATTGAAAATACTAACGTGGTGTGAGTTTTTGAAGTTTAAAAGTGAGGGAAAGTGATTGGCCATATATAACCGTCCAGGTGGTGTCTATTCGGCCACATTTATCACACTCGCCAATCCACTGGATGACATGCCGAGTAGTCACTTGCCGCACCGATTTTTACAGAATCTAAACTAAACTTGAGTTGAGCTAAATGGCGGGTTAAGTCGGGCATGACGACCTCTTCGGTGATACACCGACTTACACTTGCACAACCAACACACCATTATTTATAAAAGCAAAAACTAAAGCATTTAATACCTTGGGTTGCCTCCCAAGAAGCACCTTAGTTAACGGCGTGGCACAACTCTAGTCACCATTCAACCTTCATTGTTAAGGTTAGACCTAATATCACTAGGCAAACCCCTATTTTTCTACGAGTGGAGATGAGGCAACGCATGAACCATAAGGTTGTCGAGTAGCTGGCAGCTCTGGAATGAGTCCAAATCATTCGCTTCATCACTTCAATGCTTTCTTTTAATTCTTCCAGCTCTATATCTTGCTTAGTCAACTTGTGGAGAATGGTTGAGAGCATTTCCTCAATGTTTTTAACCTTATTGTCCTTGGGACTTTTTCGCTCATGAGGAGAGAACTACTTATCCTTCCTCTTGCACTGAACATCGATCTTCACCATCTTTTTGGCCAACTCATCCATCCAATTCATTACTGCGGCCAACATGAAGTCCTTCTCTACTTCTTGGTTCATTTTAGTCATGTTGTCAAGATGTTGGACTGCCATCGCATATGGCTATTTCACAATACACCCCGAAATGAGTTGGTTGACCAACCTCTTGTTTCCGGGGCCAAGAACTCTATACAAGCAGTCAATGAGGACTATGTCAGGAATGTCATGAATTCGGCATTGAGTGATCAGTTCTTTAAACCTTGCCCATGCCTTGTAGACCCTTTCACCCTCCAATTGCCTGAAGGTTAGAATTCGATGCCTAATCATCATTACCTCTAATAGAGGAAACTCCGTTAGCTCGCAAGTGTTGATGGATGTATTCACCTCCTCTGCTTTGAAGCACAAATCAGTAAAACAAAACCAAAAATAAAATTAGTAAAACTACAACTAAGAAGACAAAAAATTTACTAAACTAAGAATTCTCAAAGAATACCACTCCCTGGGAACGGCGCCATTTTGATGTTTGCATAATCAAGACTCAACTTCCAATGCAAGTGTCTACGATTTTACAATAGTAAACTAACCCAACCAAGGGATGGGGTTGAGTCCCAAGGGAGTGGTTTTGAGAACTAATAAAGGAATAGAATTAAGTTCTAATTAGTCCTAGCTAAAAATAGTATCGAATACAAACATGTTAAATCTAAGGGGTGACACAAGAGTGTCAATTAACGATGGGGGTTTGCCACAAGTAAGCAAAAATCAGCGAAAATACAAAGAGTACTTATCAAGGATATGGGATTCTTGGCATGTGATAGGAATACGGGTTAAACTAGATCATTGGGTACATGCTTTTGATAGTAATTTCGTTGAATATTTGTGACTAGGCTAGACAATAGTGGGGATAAATTCTTTCTCGAGCAACTTACCCCGAATCAATTCGGTTTCTCTCGAACACAGAATTGCCGCATGAAGAATAGCCTCCGCCTTAGCCCACTCACTCTCTCCAGCTGAGTGTGTGGGAAAAGGACTAGGGTTCACCATCACGAGTTGAATCTCATGTCGACCCAATCCCACCGGCCATCAATTTAGTAGTCTTAGTTTTACAACCCCTCTCTCGAGCAAGCCGAAAACACAAAGGTGAAATCGTATTTGCTACTATAATTTCATTAAGTTTCTACACAACTAGTAAACGAAATCACATTTTAACAACAATAAAACTATCAGCAAGCAAAACCCAACAATTAACTTAATCCATATTCACAAAATCACACCTACAGAATTGGGGTTTTAGCTAGATACGTATGAGAGATATAAATTTATACTAATATGAGTTTTCATTAAAATAGGTATGAATATTTATTTCTCAAAAGAAGTCTAGACTGAAGAATCCGCAGGACCCAAGTCAAAAATCTTGGAGTTGAAACCCTTTGAATCTTCAATTTCTTCAAAAACCATCTTCAAACTTAGAACTCAAAAATAGAATTGAAGTCTGAATAAAATATTGTTCAAAGCTAAAAATTCTCTTTTAAGCTACAACAATCAATGAATATTTATAGTTTTCTAAAACTCTATGCTGCAAAGGATCACTTGGCGAAGTTACTTGGGATCGCCGATGAACTCGGTGATCCGCCCTTTGGTATATTTCATCGCCGTCTTGCGTTATCCTTCAGCATCGTCGTGTTTTGGATCATTAGGGGACATGGTACTGCTTCACGGAACTGCTCGGTGATACGCCGACTGCTCATTTTCACCACCAATTTGATCCTTTCCTTCAGGACTAAGCACACTGGAATAAAGGGCGAGGAAAAGACCTTTTGGTGACTCGCCAAACGGGTTCGGTGATTCTCAGATCTTCGTTTCTTCATTCTTTCAGCTACCTTTGTTCCTTTTTGCTAAGTAGTGTCCATGTTTTCCCTCAAACTTCAAACACCTGAAACTGAAGGGTTTTCATCAGATATGGAGACAAAATGTGCATTTAAATACACTAATTCTATCAAAATATAGCCCTAAATTAATACAATTTGTGGACTCATCAACACCCCAACTTAAACTTTTGCTTCTTCTTAGGCAAACTCAAGTTCAGCAGTTCAAAAAGGATGTCTCGAACAGTGCTACACAAGACTCAATCATGAATGCACACAACAAGACTCACTTTACTCATGCAAATATCAATTGTGCACTCAAAGATTCAAGTTGTGACTAACCATTATCAACGAATCTCTTGTTTACAATACTTGCTTTAAATACAAGTTAAAGATCAACGAAAGTTTTCAAATGCCCTGACACAAAGAATGATTCCATATTCACACAATGGTTCACAATTTAAAGCTTCGAAATCAAATGCAACACTCACACTCACAAGGATGAACACAATGCATAATTTCACCCGTAGGTTTGCCTGTATTTTCCAATCGACATTTGTTTCAGCTCACTCAACATCAAAAAGATCTTTTCAAGGCTTGAAATGGGGCTGAGTGCAAAGGTATGGTTATTTAGGTTTAGTGACTTTCATCCTCATGAAATGTGGTACTTACAACACTTCCTTTTATTTTCCTTAATCATTTTTTTTAGCGCTCATAAGTCATCCTATTATTCACTTTCCATAGATTTTTTGGAAACCATATTTCTGTTGTACTTTATTCCACAACTTTCTTAATCATTCTTTTCTTCCCTTTTTCACTTTTTTTTATATGGAGGAGTTCCATATTTTTCAACACCTTGGGTTAAAGGAGACTTTCCTTGCACTTTTTGAATTTCTATTTTCTTTTCACCACACCCCAAACTTAGGTTTTTGGACTATGTTGGCTATTCAATCAACCTAAAATCAAGAGGATTATAGGTAGTGGGTTCAAGGAGGTCTAGTTTTCATCAAGTTTCTTCCAAAGAAATGTAAGGTTCAAAGAGTGTTCAAGAGATGTTCACACACTCACAAGGTTGGTCACAAAAGAGGTATATGTCAAATTGTCTCACATTCTTCCAAATGGCCTAAGATCATATCGAGAGATAGCCTTACTTAGTCGACCAGACCAATAGGGAAAATTCTAGGTGTTATCATATATTGTTAACATAAAGCTCATCACACAAGGCATCGACACTAAAGTCAAACAACACTCCACACCTTCACTAGTGGGCAACGTTCATCATAAGAGAATCAATTTGATACATGGCTAATCACAGCGAGATGCAAAGACTTCACATATTGTCTATGCAACTTTATTTGGTCTTATCGTAGCAACACATTCATGTTCGTTCAATTGTGAGCACTATTTGAGTCATCGATATTGATCAAACCCGAGACTCAAATTTCCTAAATAACAGCCTCATTCAAGTACATTCAACTGTGGAAAAAATTTAAAAGTTTTCAGAAGGGTCAAAATCATATACAATTAAAACAAAAGGAGCCACAAGCTCAAACATTCCACCAAAAGTAGTGAAATAACACAGTAATAGCTCACAACCCATAATATATAATTAAAATAAATATGCACAAAGGTGGGCCTCACCCCACCACAAACAATAACCATTTGTCCTCAAATGTGAATAAAAATATCCAAAAGTAAAAATAAAGTAAGATAGAGAGGGAGTTAAAGAAAGGTCTTGTCTACATAGTCTCTCTATCTGTCGGGGCTTCAGTGCTTGGTGTAGTAGTCTGAACTTGGGCTTCCGTGCTTGGAGTAACCTCAGAAGGAATAGAAGTGCCAAATCCACTAGGAGCTGTTGTGGACGTCTCAGTAGGCGATGTTAAGAACACCGACTGCACAACCGTCTCCACAATATCTGGCAAATCTCTAAATATGCTCTCATCTCGATTCTCTATCATCTCCTCTTCATGTACTGCTATCATCTCCTCGTTGATCCATGCATCCGACTCCTCATCTGCTGTGCCACCCCTCTGCACATCTCTGATTTTAGCCGGAGAAATCCCTGAGGGCTCAGGAGCATCATTGTCATCTGCACCCTGAATCAATGAAGTGAAGTCAGTAAAATTCATGTAGTCTACATCATTCCTCAAATCTGCTACTTCGACTTTCGAAGCTGAAACCTCAGATATCTCCCCCCTGTCTGCTCTCACAAGCAGTGACTCTAGTAGCCAGATCGTCAACAGAAACACTAAGGTGGGATCAGTGCAACTGAGATAGCACTCTCAATCATCCCTGGAATGGATTAGTCAAGTCGAGTCACCCACATATTAGCTGATTGGGCCAAACTACCCATCTTTAGGATCATGACCTGAGTAATCCTGACAGGCTGGGAGGATGAGGAAGCACATGGGGCCTGCGAAGAAAAGGAAGGAACAGATGTAGCTGAAGGCACAGAGGCCGGAGTAGGCAAAGATGCCTCTGCAGATAACGAGTCAACATCAACCTCCGGAGAAATATCTGCCAGAACTGCTTCCCTCCTTTCAGCCTCCTCTCGTGTGTTCTCGGCCTCAATACAATGTATGTAAGTGGAGGATGAGAGGGTTACCTCAATATCCCTCGCAGTTTCCGGAGGTACTCCAGCACGCCAACACAACTCAGTGATTAGGACATGAAATGGCAGAGAAGTCAATTTTTGTTTGGCTCTAATGACCATCTCCTGTGAAATCAACATTGCTATGTTGATGCGCCTCCTCGACATGATCCAACCGAGGCAAGCTGCCTTAGAATAGAGAAAAATGGACTCGTTCTGGGTTGGCTTTATGGTGTTGCTGATAAAGCCAAACCAGAAGCTAGCTACAATGTCCAGGTTCCTCTTCTCAATAGGAGCCCCTACCCAGATCCACATCGGGGTGGTTTCAGAAATTAGAGAAGCAAGCCAACCCTTTAGGTCATCTAGGGAATGAACAATAGGCAACCCCTTGTAAAGAAGTGTAGAGTGCATTGGTGTACCTAATACAATGTTTATATATTCGTTGTTGCACTCCACTTCCCTGCCTCTAAAAAATGACTGACTTCACCGCTTTAAACTTGCTTGCCTTCTTCTTGCTACTAGGCACCAATTCCCCATAAGTTGTGTAAAATTCCCTGACCTAGGAAGGAATGTAAGGGCCTCGGGGTCTTGTAAACTGCTCAAATTCGTGGTAGAGGTGGGTGTCCATAACATCGGTATATTTGCCTTCCAGACCCTACATGGATAATAGTTTCTACTCTAGGATGGTCCGTACCCCATCACCTTTCAATCTGTTCACCAGTCTAGGGGGAGGAACTATAAGGAGTGCAGGGGTCACTGGATGTACCTAAGCTGGTACTGAATCTATTTCAGGAGGTGTGGCAGCTGAGAGAACTCTAGTGAACGATGGTTGAGAGATATTGTGGTGTCTAATCATTTGGTGAATCAAAGGCTCCTCATTTTCTGGCTCAGAAAAATCACCCCGGGTGTCAACAGCTACTCCTTCCCTAGCTATGTTATTGTTTCTTCTACCTTTCTCTTCCGATGGGAGTTCTTGCCTTCTTTTCCTTGGGACATTTGATCTCCCTTAGTTTATATTTATGCCATATGCTTTTGTCTTGGGGTGCATGATTAGATTTGTATATACCATATCTGCAAAAGATCAGGAGAAATTAGGAGAAGATCAAACACTAGCATAGAAAATCTATTGCAGACAGGCTCGCTGATCAAGTCGGTGAGGCGCCGAACCTCTTTGGTGAGCTAGATTGGGCTCCCCAAATGGATTGGCTTAAAAATTATGGCAAGTTGGTGATGGGAAGGCCGTTTCGGCGAATTTGCCAACTACTTTCGGCGAGCAAGGATTTGTCCACCAAAAGTTATTGTGGAAAGAGGGTTTCAGGGGTGCAGACAAAGGGCGAATAAATAGACTTTCGCCGGATCGCCGAGTGCTTTTAGCGACCTCATGTTTTTTCGCCGAAAGCCACAGAATCCAACAACACATATAGCATGAAATTAAATGCGAGATGGGGTCATTAGGTGAACCGCCGAGTGGTTCAGAGAGCTCGACCCAGCTCGCCAAATGGCACAACATGCCTATTTCCAACCTACCTTCTCGAATTCAACCCCGCAACCCCCGAAAATAAAATCAAATCATGAAATAATGGAATTTAAACAAGACCCATAATACCAATTACCCCGGAATACTCAGATTTTTCCCGATTTTGCCAAATTTGGCCATTTGACGATATTTGATCTTAAGAATGGTGTCACCAGATGTATCATTGAGCAATTTATGTCATTTAGCCCAAGCACGGGCTACTCAGAATTCACCCAATCAATCTAAACAACATGCAAGCAGAACCCAACAAAATTTCTTTCATTTAAAAGCATAAATTTACGGGTATTCATTGATCAAGATAATACAAACAAGTTTTTTAATTTGAAATTGGCATTTAAAAATTCTAATACTATTAGAGAGTCCCAAAACACAACAATACAATACGATATGATCATTCCAAATGAGTACAAAATTTTTGAAAGTAAACTCAGGATTCGGAAACCAACCTTATATGCCGATTAAAACATGACTGAAAAGCTAGGCGGCAAAGAGATCCTAGTTCTGAGCAACAATTAACAACCAAAATACTAATGGAAACCAAGCATATTGAAAATACTAACGTGGTGTGAGTTTGTGTAGTTTAAAAGTCAGGGAAAGTGATTGGTCATATATAACCGTCCAGGTCGCGTCCATTCGGCCACATTTATCGCACTCGCCAATTCACTGGGTGACACGCCGAGTGGTCACTTGCCGCGCCTATTTCTATAGAATGTTCAGTATCTTAGGTGTCAAAATGGCAGTTTGAATCGTGGACGCCGACTCGCCGAACTGTTCTTGAGTTTTTCGAGTTTTACAGGCTCTGAACTAAATTTGAGTTGAGCTAAATGGCAGGTTAAGTCGGGCATGTCGACCTCTTCGGTGATACACCGACTTACACCAGCACAACCAACACACCATTATTTATAACAGCTAAAACTAAAGCATTTAAGACCATGGGTTGCCTCCCAAGAAGCACCTTAGTTAACGTCGTGGAACAACTCTAGTCACCATTCAAGCTTCATTGTTAGGGTTAGCCATAATATCACTAGGCTACACCCTACTTTTCTGTGATTGGAGATGAGGCAACGCATGAACCATAAGGTTTTCGAGCAACTGGCAGCTCTGGATTGAGACCAAATCATTCGCTTCATCACTTCAATGTTTTCTTTCAATTCTTCTAGCTCTCTATCTTGCTTAGTCACCGTGTGGAGAATGGTTGAGTGCATTTCCTCAATGTGTTTAACCTTGTTTTCCTGGGGACTTCTTCCCTCATGAGGAGGGAAATACTTATCCTTCCTCTTGCACTGAACATCGATCTTCACCATCTTTTTGGCCAACTCATTTATCTGAGTCATTAGTGCGGCAAATATGAATTTCTTCTCTACTTTTTGGTTCATTTTAGTCATGTTGTCAAGATGTTGGACTGCCATCGCATATGGCTATTCTGCAATACCACCCGGAATGAGTTGGTTGACCAACCTCTTGTTTTCGGGGCCAAGACCTCTGTACAAGCAGTCAAGGAGGACTATGTTAGGAATGTAATGAATTCGGCATTAAGTGATCAGTTCTTTAAACCTTTCACATGCCTTGTGGACCCTTTCACCCTCCTATTGCCTGAAGGATAGAATTCGATCCCTACTCATCAATACCTTTAATGGAGGAAAGTCCATTAGCTCGCAAGTGTTGATTGATGTATTCACCTCCCCTGGTTTTGAAGCACATATAAGCAAAACAAAAGAAAAAACAAAGCTAGTAAAACTACAACTAAGAAGAACAAAAAATTTACTAAACTAAGAGTTCTCAAATAACACCACTCCCCGGCACCGGCGCCATTTTCATGTTTGCGTAATCAAGACTCAACTTCCAATACAAGTGTCTACGATTTTACAATAGTAAACTAACCCAAACAAGGGATGGGGTCGAGTCTCAAGGCAGTGGTTTTGAGAATTAATAGAGGAATAAAATTAAGTTCTAATTAGTGATAGCTAAAAACAGTATCGAATACAAACATGTTAAATCTAAAGGGTGACACACGAGTGTCAATTAACGATGGGGGTTTGCCACTAGTAAGGAAAAATCAGTGAAAATACAAAGAGTACTAATCAAGGAGATGGGATTCTTGGGATGTGATAGGAATACGGGTTAAACTAGATCATTGGGTACATGCTTTTGATAGTAAATTCGTTCAATATATGTGTCTAGGCTAGACAATAGTGGGGATAAATTCTTTCTGGAGCAATTTACCCCTAATCAACTCGGTTTCTGTTGAACATCGAGTTACTGCATAAAGAACAGCCTCCGCCTTAGCTCACTCAGTCTCTCTAGATTAGTGTGTGGTTGAAGGACTAGGGTTCACTCTTTCGAGCTGAACCTTATGTCGACCCAATCTCACCGGCCATTAATTTAGTAGTTTTAGTTTTACAACCTCTCTCTCGAGCAAGCCGAAAACGTAAGGGTGAAATCGTATTTGCAACTACAATTTCATTAATATTCAACACAACTACTAAATGAAATCACATTTAAACAACGATTAAACTATCAGCAAGAAAGACCCAACAATTAACTTAACCCATTTTCACAAAATCACATCCCAAGAATTCGGGTTTTAGATGTATGAGAGATAGAAATTTATACCACTATGAGTTTGCTTTCAAATGGGTATGAATATTTAAGCCTCAAATCAAGTCAAGAGTGAAGAATCTACAAGACCCAAATCAAAAATCTTGGAGTTGAAACCCTTTGAATCTTCAAGTTCTTCAAAACCCTCTTCAAACATAGAACACAAAAATAGAAGTGAAGTCTGAAAAAAATACTTTTCAAAGGTAAAGATTATATCTTAAGCTACAATTCTCAACGAGTATTTATAGTTTTGAAAAAATCTATGCTCTTAAGGATCACTTGGCGAAGTTAGTTGGGATCGCCGATCAACTAGGCGAACTGCCCTTTGGTATAGTTCATCGCCGTCTTGCGTTAGCCTTAATCATCATCGTGTTTTGTATCATTAGGCGACATAGTAATGCTTCGTGGAACTACTCGGTGATACGCCAACTGCTCCTTTTCATCGCCGATTTGATGCTTTCCTTTAGGGCTCAATACCCTGGAACAAAAGGCAAGGATAAGACCTTTTAGCGACTCCCCGAACAGGTTTGATGATTCTCAAATCTTCGTTTCTTCATTCTTTCAGCTGCCTTTGTTCTTTTTTGCTAAGTAGTATCCATGATTTCCCTTAAACTTTAAATACCTGAATTTTAAGGGTTTTCATCAGATATTGAGACAAAAAATGCATTTGAGGACACTAATTCTATCAAAATATAATCCTATATAAGTCAAATTTGTGGACTCATCAATTTTAAATGCCAATTCGAAAGGGCAATGGAAGAGACAAAAGGGCAGCTCGCCTAGTGATTTGGTGAGCCCGACTTACTTCGCTGACTGTCTTTTTGCAACACAATTTTGGCGACTATAAATACATTTTTGAATATTTAGTTTAGTATCAAACATACTTTAGAAGAAATTATTATTAAGTTTTGAGCATCTAGAGACAATTTTTACTGGTTTTTCCTTAGCTTTGAAGGATTGAAGAAATTATAATTGCTTGATATGTTTGATTTTGATGTGATTCTTGACATGGACTGGTTATCCCCCTCTAATGTGGTCTTAGATTTCTTTTCTATGCTCATTAGCTTAGCCATGCCTTGTATTCCCCTAATGGTGTGGAATGGCACATATAGTCACACACTAATTGGATCTATTTTTTTATTCAGGCTCGGAGGCTAGTGGTTGTTTATATTGCCTAATTTTTTTGTGAGATGTGAGTTTAGAGGTTCCTCCAGTTGAGTCTGTTCCTGTCATTCTTTATTATAAAGATTTTCTTCCTATAGACCTACCTGGCCTACCCAAATTGTGATGTTGATTTTCCTCTTGAGCTTGAGCTGGGTACTCAGCATATTTTTATTATTCTGGATCAGATAGCCCCCGTAGAGCTTTAGAAGCTTAGTATTTTTCTTTAAGATCTTTTAGGTCAGAGATTCATTAGACCTATCATATCACCTTGGGGTTCTCCCATTCTGTTTGGGTAAATGAAGGATTGTACGATACACATGTATATTGATTATAGTCAGCTGTATAAGGTGATAGTGAACAAGAAATACCTTATGCATTACATTGATGATCGGTTTGACTATCTTTAGGGTGTCAAAGTGCTTTGTAAGATTGATTTAAAATTTGATTACCATCAGTTGACGATTAGGGGAGAGGACATACCTAAGACCATATTTAGGATTCGATATGGTCACTATGAGTTCCTTGTGATATCTTTTAGGTTGAATAATATCCATGCCACCTTTATAGAGTTGATATTGCAAGTGTCCAAGCCTTATGTTTATTCGTTTGTCATTGTAATCATCGATGACATCTTTGTATACTGCTAGAGTAGGAGATATCATGGGTAACATTTGGGGATTGTGCTCCAGAATTAAACCATCAATAAATTTATGCCAAATTCTCAAAGTATAAGATTTGGGTTGAGTCTGTAGTAGTCATGGGGCATATAATGTCCAAGTATGACATCATGGTAGATTCAATGAAAAATAAGGCTATTCGTGATTGGGCTAGGCCCACTTCACTTTCTAAAATTTTGAGCTTCATCGAATCAACAGGCTACTATAGTTTATTTGTGGAGGGTTCTCCACTATTGCAACATCTTTGACCTGGTTGAACCGGTTGACCCATATTGATGTCCCTTTTGAGTGGCCTTTGGAGTGTGAGTTGATATTTTGGGAGCTCAAGGGCTTGCTAACTATTGCTCTAATATTGTGTCTTTCAGTTGAGGATGAGAGCATCACGCTGTCGTCTGACCCATCCATCATTTGTTTTGGTTGTGTATCTATGTAGTGGGATCAAGTTATTGTTGATGCATTGAGGCAACTTAAGTTGGATGAGCTTAACCACCCCACTCATGACTTGGACTTGGTTGTGGTAGTTTATGTGCTTAAGATATTGAGGCACTACATATATAGAGTTCATTGTCAGATCTACACTGATCATATGAGTCTTCAATACATTATGTGCCAGAGGGACCTCAATTTGAGGCTGCGTCATTGGATTGAGCTCTTGAAGGACTATGACATCTCTATCGTCTATCATCCGAGCAAGGCAAATGTTGTAGCGGGCTCCTTCAGTCGAAAGGCAGTGAGTATAGTTAGTCTAGCCTTCTTGTGCACTTTTGAGGGACCTATGTCTTTGGACATTCAATCATTAGCCAACCAGATGATTCTACTTGATATTTCAGCTTCTACGCAGGTCTTAGCCTTTGTGGGAGTTTAATCTTTCTTTCTTGATCAGATCCAGGGTTGTAATTTTGAGGATGAGGACTTAGTGGCTCTTCCAGATCAAGTGTTATAAGGTAATGACAGAAAAGCTACTTTAAATTCAGTTATGGTTTTGAGATTTGCTTGTCATATTTGTGTTCTAAGAGTTGGGGACTTGATCTGAATGATACTTTCTGAGGCCCATGATTTTAGATATTTTATCCATCTAGGCACTGTGAAGATGTATCATGATTTGAGGTTGGACTACCGGTGGAGCAGCTTGAAGAAAGATATACAAATATTATGTGTCCCATTGTCTATGTTGCAAGCAAGTGAAGGCTGAGCATTTGAGGCATGGTGGTAAGTTTTGGAGATTACTCATTCTTGAGTTGAAGTGTGATTGCATCACTATGGGCTTTGTTGCAGGTTTACCCAGAATTCTAGAGGTGCTGACAACATTTGGGTCATTCTTGATCTATTGACCAAGTTAGCACAGTTCATCCCTTTTCTATCTTTATTTTACTCCAAAAGGTTGGCCCGTATCTATATTTAGGAAGTGGTTCATTTTCATGGTGTGCCTTTGTCTATTATCTCATACAAGGGTTATCAGTTTACTTCTAGATTCTAGAGGACCTTTTTTGAGGAGTTGGGCACTAGTGTTGACTTAGGCACAACATTCCACCCACAGACCTACGGGTACTCTGAGCTTACTAATGTGGTTCTTGAGGATATGTTATGGGCCTATATTTTTGAGTTTGGAGTTCAGTGGGATTAGTTCTTTCCTTTTGTAAAATTTGAGAATAACAACAACTACCCCTCTAGTATTTAGATGGCCCATTTTCTAGGCTTTATATAGTAGGCATTGTCGCTCTCTGGTTGGTTAGTTTAAGTCGTAGAGCCTAGGTCGCATAATACTAACTTGTTAAGGAGGCCTTGGACTAGGTATGTCACGATCCAGGGGTACCCCTTATATGTAACAAGGCGTATAAGACCCCGAGAGGCCTCATACAAGCCACATAGCATATCATAACATAAGATAATAGAAAATGAGGTGGAAATCGAAAACAATTTCCAATAATATCAAAGTCTTTTATAAAATGAAGCAGAAGTCTATAACACCTATCTCAAACCATCTAATATTTGAATAGTCTTAGGGACACATCCCATGCAATAGTTCTAACACATAAAGGAAAGACATAAAGGAAAGGTGGTCAAATCCTCGATGTTATGATGGCTCACAAAATCTTCACTCCTTGCTCTAATGTGAACCTAGCCACAGGGATGGAAGTCAATATGGCCGGACCCTACATATGTTAAGAATGTAGGCAAGAGTATTTGTTGGTACAAGAATGTACTAAATATGATGGGTAGCATAAATCATCAACATAAAAATAACCTAGGCCTTTGTCAACATAAGACATATACAATAAGCATAAAAGATAACAACATAAGTCATAAGCATATTCAATGTACATAAATCATCATACTATAAGAGGAACACTTCTCAAGTAACCTCAACTTGTTTTTACTCAATACATAGGTCATCACCTCTAGACTTACATATCAAGGAAGGCAACTCAAGCAACAATCCAAGATAAATCTAACATCCTAACAAGTAAATCTCATATCAAAACATACTTACGGTACATCCTTAAAGAAACCTTGTTTCATCATAAACATGCTACTTTGATAAGGGATTAGTCCCTCATTTGCCATTCTTACTATTTATGGAAGAGAACTTCTTACTAGTCCAATGACATATCATCACTCATGAATGGTTACGGTTTACCAAATCAAGGATACCAAGGAAAAACACCTTATTATGCTAGACCAAGATATCATGGAAAGCATATTCTCATGCAAGTCCGAGCTACTCAAGGAAGTGTACTAATGCTCAATCCAAGGTATCATGATATAGTGTGGCCTCACAAAGCCAAGCTATCATGCAAGCATACTCTCATGCTAGATCAATCTAACCTTTGGAAGGGTACAATTTCTCAATCCAAGGCTATCCATGAGTTGTACTTTCTCAAGCTACCATACATGGTCTTGTCTGACAAAGTCAAGCTATTCCTGAAGGGATATCATATCACAACTTCAACATATTATGGTTTATACATGCTTTGAATCATTTTAGATGAACAAACCTTTCAACATAGAATCATTCAATGTGAGAAAACCTTTTACATTTATATATTCATACATACATAAGGTGGGTCATGTGGGTAAATCCTTTCACAACCATTCTATCCAAAATTCAACAATCAGCATATAGCTTTAATCTCAATGCCCTACTAGACATACTTCATCATGAAAGCTCTTATTCTATTAGCCCTAATCATTATATACTTACTATACATGACTTGATCACAAGACAGCTCTATCCCAAAGTCTACAAGTCATAATTCATCATATATACTTTGATTTTAATCAATTCATGTCTATATGCTTTACTCTTAAGCAATTCATATCTATATGCTTCAATCTCAAGCAATCTAATCATACTTCATCATATTGCCCCCAATCTCAAACACTACTAATCCTGATTCATCATGCATACATTAATCTCAATCAATTCTTGTTTATATGCTTAAGTCTCAAGAGATCTACAATATTTATTATCAATTCTAGAAAATTACATCTAACTCCTCAATTTCCCCTTTCATAGCATAAAACCCAATTTCATCAATTCTAGGTTAGAAACAAGGGTTAGGCATGGGTACATGTAAAATCATCCTAAAATCATGTAATTCTATCAATTCAATCATAAACTATCATAATCGACTCAATTGGATCAACATTCATCGTAACCCACAACATTGGAAGAAACCCTAACTAAAATTGGGGAATTCTTCTTCAAAATATGGAATTCTAGGGGAATCCATGGCAGGAAGGATCCCATGGATGAAAAGCCATAATACCTTGATTACAAATCCCACAAAGCTTGAAATATTGTACACTTGACTTGACCTAGCTTGAACCCTCTTCTTCTCCTTCAACTTTTTAGAGAGAGAAGAACCCAATTCTTTTTGTGAGTTTGAGAGAATGACTTAATTTAGGGGTATAAAGTACTTATATAAGTTTTATAGGCTTAGGTAAAATGACCTCACTTCAATCTAATTAAAACTGCAAAGTCCCAACGTGCCTCTAAACTAACCGTCCAGGACTTGACCCACGAGACCACGACTGACGGACCGTGGATGGACCTACGGTCTGTCCTGGTAAACCGTGGTCTAGTCAGAGACTTTTGTCCATCCACGAAACCCCTAGCCACGAGCCGTGGACCCATCCACGGGGCGTGGGTCCTGGCGTGGCTACTGCCTTAGGCAGTTTTCAGGGTGCTCTTCCATGGACCCATGGTTTGTCCTTGTGAGGTAGCATCTTGAGGTTCTAACATGCTATTCCCTCTATTTTGAATCAGGGGTGTTACATTATCTGTTTCGTGGGATCATTCATCCTCGAATGATGTTTTAGGCAGTTCTTAAGGAAAACGACTCAAGACTAGAAATCCATCATGCATGCAACTCGTCTAAATGCACACAACCAAGTATGAATCATCACTCCAAGTTAAACATGCTCAATGCATCATATGGAAGGTAGGAACTACATTTAACAACCCAAACATGCATGAAATCTTTACATTTGTCATGTTCAAGGAGAAACTTACAACCTCCAAGCTATAAGCATGCTCAACACAATCTCATAAAGCCTATATTCAATCTATACTAATAGCATACACCCAAGGAGAAATCTCTCAACTCCAAGCTAAGGCATCTTTTACAACTCATCTCATGAAGTCTATAGGTAACTCATACTCAATGCACTACAACATGAGGAAAATCAATTATGCAAAATCATTTTCTTTCAAAACACACGTTTTTATGAACACACACAACATAAGGAAATCTTGGAGAACGCATGAAACACACATGACTTCACAAAAAGAACAAACCATGAGGAACTCTTCATCTCAAGCTCAAGGAGGAGTAGAAGGAAAAAAAGTGAGGATATCGGGACATCTCATACGCCTCGGCCTACCAAGTAGCACCCTCAACTAAATCCCTCACTAAAAGATCCATCTATAACATTTTCACGGAAGCAACTTCCTTGTTCTTCTATTCCTTAACTTACCGGCCTAAGATCTCATATGGGCTTACAAAACAGAGACTAAACTTTCCAAACTCATTACACCTTTCAAAGGTGAGAAATTTCAAGTAAACCTCAAATCATGAACATTAGGAACACTCAACGACCTTGCTATCTAAGCACACCATCTCCCTAGGAGAAAGCCTAAACGGACTTTCTAAGCATCGTTTCTTTCAATTCTAAGGTCGGATCGAAATATCACTAAGCTATCACATCCATCAAAGAAGACGATCATAAAATATGGAGAACTATACTACTACCATTTATAGGTATCTACTAATTTGAACATCTCTAGGTATTATCTAGACACCCCATTCATCAAATACATTCAACATACCCAAAACTCATTATGACCATATCAGGTTCTACTATCAATAAAACATAACAACAATGCATCTCCTTCATACTAAAGACAACATCAAAGTCTAGATTATCAAGTCCTACGAAGTCAGAAAGTGCGAAGCAATACCAGAATCAAATAAAGCATAAGACAAATACCATTAGTCACATCCGGAGGACACTCTTGTTCACTTCTAGTTTGGAGAGCATAGAACCTATTTTTCTTTATAGCATTTGCATCCGAACTACTAGGAGGAACTTGCTTACCCTCTCTTCCCTTAGCCTCCATATTTTGAAAATTTCTCATCTTGTGGCCACTTTCCCCACAACTTAAGCAACCGTCAATTCTGGGCAAACATCAACCCTCATGTCTCTTTCAACATCTAGCACATGTAGGCCGTAGGGATTCACTAATAATTCCTTGCGGTTTAGGGTTAGACACCTTATTTTCACTATACTTAGGAGAATTGAAGGAATCTTTCCCGAAAAAGCATTGTTGATTCCTAGAACCACCATGTTCCTCGGACCCTCATGAGAGGAATTACCATCATCATTTCTAGACCTTTTTTTCTCCCTAGCTTTCCCTTTTAGTTTTTACTCTTCAATCTATTGGGAATGACTCATAAGACGAGCAATATCCATGTCACCAATGAGCATGGTGGTATCACATTCTTTCACTACTAAATCATATAATCTCGACGCAAACTTACTCATTCTTAACCTAGAGTCGGCCACTAGAGATGGAGAATATTTTGACAATTGAGTAAACCTTAACGCAAATCCTTAACACTTATATTACCTTGCCTAAGGTTAATGAACTGAAGCACCAAAGTCGCTCTCATCTCTAGAGGGAAGAAACTATCTAGAAAAGAGGTTTTGAAGCTTTCCCAATCTATGGGACCCATTCCTACCCGTCTAGCTTCTTTCCATTATATAAACCAAACTTGAGCAACCCCCTTGAGTTGGTAAGCGGCCAATTCTTCCTTCTCCGCCGATGTAACTCCCATAATGTCTAACTCCTTGTGGACCTCATCTATGAACTCTTGAGGATCCTTTTCAAGCTTTGACACATAAAATTCCAAAGGGTTCATCCTTATAAAGTCCCTCACTCTTGAAGCCAACGTACCCACATTTGTGTTCACGAGTGCTACCATTTCCGTATTGGCTTGAGCCAACACTTGAAAAAAAGACCTAAACTCTGCATTAGTAACATCCTCAACCAAAGGGTCAATTGGAGCTAATGGAGGAGCTTGGGGAGGAACTCATTGATCCTCATTGTCTTCATCATTCCTTCTAGCATTAGCCCTTGTAGTAGCCATCTCTTGTAGACCATCGGGTAAGGATTAGGAGAAAGATCTTATAGAGGTGGATCCACTTAATCTAGAAGTTCATGGTTCTACGTTAGGCAAGTAGAAAAACCCTTTTCGGTGTGAGAGACACCCTCGAAGAACTGAGACAAGTTTTTTCTAGTTTTTCCCTTAGCTCTGAAGAACTGAAATTTTTCGCTTTTGAGAAATTGGAAGTGAGTCTTGGAGATTCTTCAACTGGGACCATTGTAAGGACTAAATTAATCTTACCCAATTGATGAAAATTCAATTCGGTAACGATATTTATCTTTTTATGATGTCTAGATAAAATCCCAATTCTTGTGGTGTGATTATGTGATTATGGGCTGATATAGTTTATGTGTATTTCTAATTGTTAGTTTAAATGTTGTTTAGAAGTGATTTCAATCAGTAATCGTGGTTTAATTTAAGAATTTTAGTTGGAAATGCAGTTCTACATTTGTGTTTTTCTTTTGCTCGAGAGAGAGGCCATAAAACTAAGATTATTGATTGATGGTCAGTGGGTATTGGGTTGTCATGGGTTCAACTCGAAAGAGTGAATCCTAAACCCTTTCTAATACAGTCAACTCGAGAGAGTGAATGGACTAAGGCGTAGGCTGTTTTTATTTTGCATACTTGTTGATGTTCGAGAGAAATCAACTTGATTCGAGGTAAACTGTTTGAAAGAAAGTTTACCTCATCTACAGTCTAGCTTATTCACTAATATTCATCTATTTCCTAACAGTTGCATTTACCCATTTGTCTATATTAGTCTATAATCGAATCATAGCCCAAGAACCCGTCTCAATATTGTCATTTTTGGTATTATTTGCTGCTTTTCTAGTTGGTAATTAAAATCTAAAATCCCCTTTATTTGACATTGGTGTCACCCCCTGATTTGAATTATGTTTTTATTCGATAATTTCTATTTCTATGACTGATTTGACCATGTTCACTCTTTACTATTGAATCATAAACATGTATCACTTCCTGTGGGATTCGACCCCAACTCATTTAGTTGGGTTATGAATTGATTAATGACCATTGACACTTAGAATTGGATGAATTGTCTTTGACAGTGTTATTCAATCAGTGACCATTAAGAATAAGTATCATCTTCCAAGGATAGAAGATTTGTTTGACCAACTTTAAGGAGCAAGCTATATCTCTAAGATTGATCTCCCATCAGGTTATCACCAATTGACGGTGAAAGATGATGACATTCAGAAGACGGCTTTTCAAACTCGGTATGGTCATTATGAGTTTTTGCTAATGTTGTTTCGGTTGACTAATGCTTTGGTGGCATTTGTGATTGATATGTTTGTGATTGTGTTCATCGCTGATATTTTTTTCTATTAAGGAGTGAGGATTATCATATTGATGATTTGAGGATCGTGTTGCAAATGTTAAAGGACCAACAACTTTTTGAAAAGTTTAGCGAATGTGAATTTTTGTTAAGTTTGTATCTTTCCTTTGTCATATTGTTTCGAGTAAGGGTATTGAGGTGGATCCAAAGAAAAAGGATGTGGTCAAGAGTTCGCCTAGACCTCTAACTCCCTCAGATATTAGAAGTTTCTTGGGTTTGGCTCGTTACTATAGAAGGCTCGTTGAGGGTTTCTCTTCAATTGGCTCTCTTTTGAAGTCTTTTACTCAAAGGAGTCTAGTCCACATTTTTCTCTTGTTCAGGGAGACCGGTAACCTAGGCTCTGATATCAATTTGTCATGACCCAACCCACCGGATTGTGCAGGCACCCACTCTAACACCTAAGTAGGAGAACCCTCATATTCCAATAGTAAAAACATGCGGAAATTTAAAGAAAGAAGAAATAAATATAATACTTATGATTTTATAAATAATACCCTTAGACACACATTTTGGTTTAACTTGTAAGTAATTTAAACAACTCCCATGAATCTAGTCCAAATAGGTACAAGAGCTACTAAGAGTACATCTGGACATGATAAATAGAGGCACAACTCCCACCATGTGGAAGGAAGAATAGAAGCTGCTAGAGAGTTCTTCATCTTCACCTAATGAAATGTCACCAATCCTGCATCTAGACTATGTCAAAAGACATAGCAAGAGCAGTATCAATACAAAACATAGGTACTGGTAGGCATCATCGGTCAACCCGATGCCCACCACATATCATAAGAAACCAACTAGTAGAAATATACGATAGACCACTCGCTTCTCCACATTTACTCTCTCTTGAAATACTTCCAATATACACTAGTATTCTGACCACTAACATTATTCTCAATCAACCTACCTAGCAGGTACTTGATCATAGCCTAACCATTCTAACACATAGAGAAATCCCCCAATTACAACCACAAACATTTCAACTAAGTATTCAAGTCATACCCCTACTTCCTAGTCACCTTACACAACCATAGTCACATAATACATTACATCACGTTCTCTTAACACTAAGCCAAATCTCTTTCCCCCAAGGTGAAATCCACCTAAAAATATTTCATCACACACGCTTCCTCTACTTCTCGCCATTACAACACACGAACAACTATTACTATTTATTACTCGCCCCTTAAACACTTAACCCTTCCACTATACCCAACAAGTCCAACATGTATAAGTCTATGAATAATATAATCACAAGAATAACGAACATATACGATATCATCAACACTTACGAACGACTAACACTTTTCTCAAGTCACACAATTAAGACACAACATTGGTCCTCTCATGGAATCCAAACCCAAATAGTTATTTATGTCAGAATGTGGCAACTGATCCAAATTAGTAATGCCGGATTGTGGCAACCGATCCCATAGTTATGCCAGAACGTGGAAACCGATCCAATAGTTATGCCCGAATGTGGCAACCAATCCAAGTAAGTTATGTCGAAATGTGGCAACTGATCCAAGTTAGTTATGTCGGAATGTGGCAACCGATCCATTCAACACGTCACAATCACAAACAAAAGTATATCCTCAAGATCATACATTTAAGCCATTATTTCATGTCAATGATAATTCACCCATCTTATTCACAACAAGTGTGATCAGCAAAACAACATTATCAACATACGTTAATTTGTCATGCTTAGCCCCAGTTCATCATCTAAGGCTTCTTTCTAGGGTTTAATCACAATTTATATAATTCCTCAATCAATCACCCAATTTTATGATCTAACATACGTTCATAATTCTAATTCCATTAAGAATCCATATTCTTATTCTTGAAACAATTCTATCCAAGATAGCAATTCGAGAAGCCCTGACAAGTCACAATTTCTCTTCTCAAGGCATAAGACTAATTACTTTGATTTCTAGGAATTACCCATGGAATTCACTCAGTGCACGAAGGTCTACACATAAACGCTACTATTGATTTACATATATTACATGGGGAGCACATATTTAAACTACTCAATTCATAAGCCTAGCCTACCTAGGCGCCAAACAGTTGCAAAGAGTTTTTGACTTCAATTCTGGTATTTTTTTTCAGCTTTGGAGCGGTGAATTCGACCAAGAATCTGCAAGATATTGCCATCATTAAGCTAGAAATCTCCTTCTCCTTCCTTCCCAAGTTTAGAACGGCTTTTCTGAGGTTTCTATGTTGTTTTATGACTTATTTAGGTATTTTAGGAAAATAGAGAAAATAGTATTTCTCGTAATTTATGTTTTGCCTCACCTATTGTCACGACCCGAGAGTACCCCATAGTCCTAACCGGTGTACTCAACCTCTTGGAGGTCTAATACAAGCCTCTTAGCATTCATTCATCGCATAGATACTCAAAACCATAAGGAATTAAAAACTTTCTTCACACACGAAGATACTATCATTAAATAACAAGCGGAAGACTTTCTAGACTTTATACATGATGTCTCAAAACCATCTAATACTTGAATAGAACATTGGGACTAATCCCACTCAAAACTATAACAAAACTACAAGACATAAAGGAACATGTTGGGTATTGTCCTCGAATCTATGAGGACTCACCAAATCTTCATCTTCAACACCTTAGAAACCTACCCATCAACCATGGAATATCAACATCTCCAAATCCCTACACTTTAGTCAAAAAGGGAAAGAAAGGGGTCATCACAATTAAGTACTAAGTATGGAAACCATGAAAAAAACATGCTAAAAAGGACATTTGGTTGAAAGTCATGTCTTATGCCATTTTAGTAAAACTTCATGAACATTGACATATTAGGCAAATTATAGAACTAACCAACATATAAGACATTTAACACATTATAGACATGCTCAACATTTTCACCAAGTAACTCATTTCATCATCCAAGGACCCTTATCTAAAGTTACTCTAAGACACACTTGAGTGAGACATGAACTGGCCGCCCATACAACCTCTTCATACACACCTAAGTGTTCCTCAAGGCTACTATAGACAAGAACCATCATGCTTCAAGGTAACATACTAAGTAACTCACTTCATTATCATAAGCTATTCATTCAAAAAATCACTTAGACAATAAGTCAACATTCTTCTTTGAAGTCATTTAGGACACATTCATGCATTTAGGGGACTTTCATACATTAGACATTAAGGCTTAGGGAACTCACTTTAGTATCTTTAAATCCTACTCGTGCCATGTGTAGATAGCATCCCATACTACTACCTACACGTTGTAGAAACCTATCTAATAACTAGAGGGCACATCCCACATGATGGGAATAGGTATTAACCGACATAGACCATGCAAGCTAGACATGGAATCCGGTGTCATACGACCCCACACTGTGGAGGGTGTTCTACTTGCCAAGGGTAGAACTAGTACACATCCCATGTAGGCACATGGTTTAGGGGATATCCAAAGACTTTCATTGTACTCTAGCCTCTCACTCGGGTAGAGCTACCATCTTAACCATATCCACTATGTGCTTAGCCTTAGTTCACATAGAGTAGTTTCCATTTACATGTATGTACTAGAGAGGGCGCCATCATTAGCCCTACCGGCCCATAATACTCTTACCAAGAAGGTCACCACAAGGATCTACCGATCAAGGTTCATTAAGGATAGCTCATTGACTTTCTTAGAGACGGTTTTCTACTATTCCGGTCCACCAACTCTAAGTCTATCATTTCACACAAGAAGAAGGCACCATCATAAGGTCTACCACTTCAAGGTTTGACATTCACTTAGGGGTCTAGACTCACCATGAAAGGGCACCATGCTTTAGGTCTACCGATTCAAGTCATAGCCTAAAATTACTCATTAGTCATTCATAGAAAAGGCAGCATGCTTAGGTCTCGCCGATTCTAGACATTTATTCATTTCTGAACAGCCACCAACTCAAGGTCTACCAATTCAATACAATAAGATATCAACTCAAGATACATTCATTACTCACGAGAAGGATCCGTAAGCCTACCAAGTCAAGAGGTCACATTCAAGAAGCTTTCATGTATCAAGAGGAGGCACCTAAGTCTACCAAGTCAAGAGACAACATCACCATAAAGAGAACCTTCGCATTCTATCATTCATCATTCATTAGTACTAAGTGAGAACATGCTTTCAATCACAACAACCTTGCATTTACAACATGATTATCTTTACATCATTAGATTCTCATTCAACTCCTTCACATCACATTCACAATAGAATACCATGATGATACACATTTATTCATATAATGCCTTCAAGGCCATGATCATGATACATTCAATAAGTGAACACCTCCACCATAAGTGGATCACACATCAATCTATCACAATCCTAAATAAACTTTACATTAACAATGAAGTTAGGTCATCTTACCATTCTCCAAAACCATAACCACCATTACTAAATTCTAATACAATTCACCATAAAATAGGTACAAATAACAATAGAAACCAATAATACAATTCAATCTAAGCATAATTCAATAATAATCATGAAGATTATTTCACAAAATGCCCATTCAAAGTTATGAACCCAATTACTCAATTTACTAATAATTCTACACAATTAGATATAGTTAATGGCATAGTTCAACAGCCCACAACAAACTAAACATAATTCTATCATCATCAAATCATAATCAATACACCAACTTTATGGCCAAATTTAGGAAACATGGAAAGACATAGGTTCATGTAATCTTCTTTCTTAAAACAATCAATAAACATCAATAATAACATAATTCATCATTAAAAATCATTTAATGCAAGAACCCATGCTTAGAATCGAAATTAGTGTTTTGTGTTTTTGGAAGAACTTTGAAATCATTTGGATAGAGCTCCTTGAAAGGAAGAATAATCAAGGATAAAGGATCCCCATACCTTAACCTTCATGAATCCCATGAATTTTGAGAAGAAAATACTTGAAACCTTCAACCCTAGCTTTATCTTGACCTTGATCTCCAATGGAGTTTCTAGAGAGAACTTTTTAGGAGAGAATGGTTTGATTTGACAGATGAAATCTAAACGAGGGTTTTAATACTCTTAAAATACCCTAATACACTTAAAATAATGACCCACATGCTTAGAATGATTAATTAACAAATTACTAAAACAACCCCACTTGGCCGAGTCCCTTGGATAGCAACCAGGTTCGAACCACGCCCACCAGACCACGGACCGTGCTCTGGTCCAGGCCCCATCAATAAGGTCCATGGTTTAGTACTGAGTGTCAGCCTGCACGGCCTGGAACTACAGACCAAGACTACTGGCCGTGGTTTGACCCACAAACCGTAGGTCATGGCCGTAGTTTGGCCACTTTTGGCCAACCATGGTTTTTCCTTGGGGCTTTGGGGTTTAGACTTAGGTTCCTCCTCAAGGACCCTTAGGGTGGTCCTTGGAGAGTCATACCTTGATGTCTAACCCCTAAACACCTCAACCATGGATCAGAACAACATCAAACACCATTAACACTCAAGAAAACTCAAACGCACACACGTTAGGCTCTAGTTTCACTAGTTCATTTTTAGGGTTGTTACACCTATCCCACCTTGGCGCCAACTTATCTCGTGCTGGCACCGCCACTCTAGCGGCATCTAGCCCACTATGGCAGGACAGTGGCCCGGAATGTCCTGAATTTTTATTTCTCCTAATTAACGATGGTTCGGGTCGTTTCAATTTTTTGATGTTAACAAATGAATTTTCATTTACCTTAACACATATGTGTTAATTTGGTTGTGAATGTTCGACCTTCAACTAATTTTTTTAGAGAATCAAAAATCCAAATTTGCAGATATACAATTCATCTCATTTATCACTTTACCCTTCCTTTGTACTAATATACGAATTAATGAATTTTGTCTTATTTACCATCTTCTCTCAATTATACATTATCTATGTTATATAAGGCACCCTACTAAGACAATTGGATTACTCACAAGATTTTACTTTCTCCGTTTTAATATATGTGTTTCTTTTTCAATCTTTGAGAGAAGTATTGCAAACACCTCTAAACTAATTGTGAATTATTAGGTTCATCTTCGAAATATTGAAAACCTTAAAAATATTCCTTTATTTGACTTACTGAACTTAAATACATCCCCACATTCTTTGTCATGTGGCAGATCAGAGATGTATCTAAGTTTAGGTAGTCAGCTATAGGGGTGTTTTTAAGGTTGTCACTATTTCGAAGACAAACCTAATAATTTGCGTCAAGTTTAGGAATGTTCCAGTATTCTCTTTTTATAATGTATTTTAAATTAGAAGTGTCAAAAGTTTTTTCTGTCCAATTAAATTTTGTGTTTTGTCAAAAACCTTGTATAATTAGGAGTTTGGGACAGTACATATTGACACTCCATTAAGGAAGAAAAAGAATCAGATTCTTTATTAGATAGATCTCAATTCTCTAATAGATATCATGGATTATTGATGCAACCATATCTTCAACTAGCCTCACTAAATACATTGTATTTAATCTTTGATTACCATCAAATCTTCCCTTAATATCATTACACATTCCTGAAATAGAATGCTAGCAGTAGAATGTATGATTAGATGTTTGACCAACAATTTAAAATGGTTGAATTTGTTGCACTCAAAATAGGAAATAGAGCATGTAACACCTCGTACGAACTAGTAAGACCTAGCTCAGGCTTGACTAAAGCAATAGGCTAAACTAGAGCCTCATCGTGTGAGTTGGCATAACCTCTCGTTAGTGTCTAGGTTGAACTAGAGATAATGTGTGTGTTTATGGAATTTAAGGAGAACTTGTTTCTCCATGAGGTTAAGTTGGCGGTTGGAACCATGGTCGCCCAAGCCACTTGGGGATGTGCCAAAGTGTGCTTGGTCGTCTAGAGGGCTGCCTCCCATAGCCTAAGATGCTGGAAATATGGGCGGAAAAAGTCTTGGGTCGCCAAAGGGTTTGGCGATTCGCCCATTGACCCTCCCTTTGCCTAATAAGCTGCCCATTTTGGGAGCTTATTGCTAAAATGGGCGAAACCTAGGTGCATTAGGTGAGTCACCTAAGTAACTTGGCGAGCCAAAAAGGGTCCATTGGGCGAGCAAGGTCATGAAGGGTTTTTTATTTGACTTAGAGTGTTGTATCAAATAAAAATGATGATATCTCTTAGCTCAAAAAGAATTATGTGGGCCCTTGCCTATCCAATGGAAGGTCTTTAAGTCCTCTTTCCAAGCCATAAAGTTTGCCCAATTCCGATCTCGGGGTAAAAAGTAATGCCCAAAATAGTGAAGCACTGTCCATTTTTGGAGCTTCCTGTTAAAATGGACGGAGCCAAGGGCCATTCGGGGATTCGCCTAGTGCCCCATGGTGAGCCATGGTGTGTCAAAGGGTGGTCTACAGCGTGGGGAAGGTATGTTTTTATTTTTTAAGTTGGTTTCTTTAAGTAGTCTTTCCAAAACATGAACCAAGACATTCCTACTCTTTTCCTAACAAGTATAAATAATTTTTTAAAGTTAAATTCCTCCAATTTAGTTACTCCTAGAGATTAAAAGAAAAAAAAACCCAATTCCCTTTTGTCTCAATATTTCTCTCTCTGAGAAGGAAGACCCCATTGAAGAACAAAGAAGGAGATCAACTAGGGCTTGAAGATGGAAGATTTTCATCATGAAATTGGTGGGATTCTAAGGCTAAGGTTTGGGAGTTTTCATTCATGGTTAGCTATCACCAAGAAGCCCCTTCAACTATGCTTTCCAAATTCCCCAAATTAAGAGTTTTCAAATCTAGTCATGGGTCTTCTTCTAAAACAAATTCAATTGTTTTATTATGATTTAATATGGTTGTTTAGGATGAATTAACATTGTACTAATGGAGTTTGGATGATAATTCCCCCCTTGGACCCATGATTTCTCCATTTTTACTAAATTGACTTTATGTAGAAGGAATTGTTAACAATTGATTCAAAGAGAGTTGATTTTGATGTAGTTACACGATTTAGGTGTAATTCTACTTATATTCATGATTAACCTATAAATCTAAGATGAAATTAACATGATCTAGGGTTCTAACATGAGAGAGGAAAATTGAGGGGTTAGATGTGATCTTCTAGGATTGATGATCTTCTTGTCTAATTGCCTTGGATTAGATCACCTAGACATGAATTGATCATGATGAATCTTATAGACCTAGACTAACTTGATTGTGATCATATTAGTTATGTTGTTGGTTTATGATGTTCTTCTATCTAAATTGCCTAGTCTAGGATGATAGACTTGATCTTGACTTTTGGTTTTGAAGGGCAATCTATGAAGGTATTTTATGATAAAGGTATATAATATGAATTGTTGACCCACCTATTTTTGAGATGTTTACTTATCATGTATTCCTTGTATGAATGGATTGATTAACTTATGGTGCAGGTGCTTACTTGCCATATGTGATTGTAGTGTTGAGATAAGGTCCCTCTTCCCTACAACCCTAGATATGACTAAAGTATGATACATTATGAATACAAATGGTATGTTATGATCATTGTGGTGTTATGCATGTTTAATTGTATGAGGTTCTATTGTGGAAGGACCCTACCCACATATCCCCTTATATGAGTATATATTCTATACAAGTCATGAATGATCTACTTGAATGATGAATGTATCCATGTCTATTGAATGAGTGTTAGATATGTGATTTACATGGTCTAAGCTTCTTAAATGCAATATATGTTAATGATGCATGATTGTGATATTATGTACATACTTGTGAACACTTTGAGAGGGAAATGTCTAGGATGATAATGTTGGTGTTGTTGTGCTATTGTAAGGACAATCACACACACACGTACACTCAATGAATAAATATAAATATGATGTGTATATGGTGTCAATTGAAAGGCTAGTACTCATATGCACCTTTATACACTATTATGCATGACATGTACTTGACCATGATAATATGAATATGTATATAATATGAAAGGTTTTCTCATACTATGATGTATGATGATTCTTAGGTGAAAGGTAGGTCTCACCATGTTGAATCAATGAGGTATGTTATGAGTTGGGTTGAATGAAGGGTAATGTACTTCTTCACATATGAAATTATAATTCACCTTAACTATGTATAAGATGGAGAATAATGCTTAGTACAGATCGGATATGGAAAATGAGGTAGAGACTCTCCCACTAGTTAGCCCGGGTTTTCTACATATGCTCTCATGAGATGGAAACTCTCCCACTAGTTCGGCCGAGTTTCTAGAAGCTATCTCCCTCTCCCATAACTACTTGCCCTCGTATGTAGGTTCTACCTTGGCTAGTAGAACACTCTCTTTTCGGTGTGGGAGTAGAACAATGGATTAGATGTAGCTCACATGGTCTATGTCGGTTAATGCACTTCTTCTTATGATTCAACATATGATTATGAACTATCAGTTATGATTATGCATGTGAACTACACTTATGACTTCTTGATGGGTGCTTAGTATATGTGGGGGTATGGGATTTCATATGTACATTGCACAAGTGAATTTGTGAAGGGGTTATGAGGGTGGTTTACTTATGATATGATGTATATGAAATATGACTAAGATGTATGATATGAATATGTTGCATGAACTATGACTCCTCTAGGAGATCTACTTAGTATGAGGGGCATTATGGGATGCCACTCATACATGGCACAAGTAAACTTCTAAACTAGCCATGGTATAGTTCCATTTTCATTAGGAGAATTATGAGTAATGCATGCTTTCATTGAATTAGCATTATAATTTACTTTCCTTGATATGAGCTACTATTTATGAATGTCTCTTTACGATGGGTATGAACTATTGATAGGACTAATGTATGATAAGTATGAGCATGGTGATCCAAAGGTAGTACGTAGTGTAGATAGGGTTATGGGGCTTTGTCTACACATGGCACAAGTGTAACCTAGGGTTACTTATGTGATTACTCTATTAGGATGTAATGACCTTGATATTTGACTATGCATGAGTATTATGTCTTGTAATGAGTGATATTTCATTAAGACTTTTTTTAGAGACTATGCTTATGGTGTCCTTTGATCTTTGATGAACTATATGTGAGTTGCTTGTGACTTGTGATTCTCAAAAAATTTCAACATGATTTTCAAAAGTCTATAAAGCATGGTTTCAACTAAATGTCCCTTCTAAGCATGTTTTAATGGTTTTTATGCATGGCTTCCATACTTAATACTTTTTGTTCTAACCCCTTCTTCTACATTTTCTACAAAGTGTAGGGTTTGGAGATGTGGTGTCTTATACTTGGAAGATAGGTTTCTAAGGAGCTTGGGAATGAAGACTTGGGAAGTCCTCATAGTTTCGAGGACGAACCCACCTTGTTCACGTTTTTCTTTACTATATGTTTTTAGACTTGTGTAAGGGTCGTGTCCCTAATTTTATATTAAAAGAGATTTAAGTCTCATGTTATCGATGGTTTGACACATAGTGTCATAGACTCTCTCTTATTTTATAAGGACTTCGATTGTAAAGAAAATTTTTAAATTTTCCGCTATTTTTCTATGCTTTAATGTTCATGATATGCTAAGGGATTGTATAAGACCTCTTCGAGATCGAATACGCCGTGTTACGACTAGGGGGTGCTCTCGGGTCGTGAAGAGCATGCAAATTTCAGTGATGATTTCACTGTATTTTCTGTTATAATTTTTTTAGTTGACTTCATGTATCTTAAAACAAACTAAATCATGATAAAATCATATTATATATTAGGCGAAATGGTCTGATAGACCCTTATACTTGTATCTATTTGTATTCTGGACCCTTCTACTTACCATTTTGTCATCTGGACCCCTGAACCCATCCAAACACAACATTTTAAACACACTTTTTGATGTGCCATCCTATGTGGAAAGAATTCACATGGAGCGTGTGAAACACACAAAACAAGAGCGTGAGATACCTTAAAAAGGCAATAACGGTCAAATTTTGACTTTTAAAACTATCTCTTCTTCCTTAATTTCACTCAACACCATTGTTAGACAAATTTGAGATTTTTTTCTCCTCTTTTCTCGATCTGATCTTGTCTCTACAAATTTTATCTCTTTTATTTTTTCCTTCGATTTACTCATCTCTTTTTATGTGTGTGATTCTAGTATTTTTGTTGGTTTGATTTTGTTGGTCTTCACGATGACGGTTCAATGTTGCTACTGTGGAATATATGCTAAACTAAAGACGTCAACAACACCAACTAATCTTGGAAGAATGTTTTTGGGTTGCCATAAATATTTATTTGGTAATGGGTGTAGATTCTTCTGATGGGCTGATGCAAATGATTCAACATGCCAAGAACAATACAACATCAAGAATCTATCAACAAATTCAGGGCAAGGAAGACAAACAAGACACAGAAGACAAGAAAGTCATGGAAGGCAATGAAGACAAGGATCAAACACTAGTATTGATATCATTGTTATTGTGATTGTTATTATGTGGTTTCTAGATGTTATTTTTAAGATGTATTGATCTGTCCTAGCTTTTATTTGATGATGAAATGCAATAACAAAGACATTGGCCTCAATAATTGGCTGCATTTGCTTCAGAAATCTAAATAGCAACTTAAAAATGGCATTGACTTCAATCAAACACAAATTCATACACAAAAACAAAGTCTTCCCAATAGCAACTTAACACACATTCATATACAAACACAAAGTCTTCTTAATAGCAGAACCAAAACAGTTGGGATCAAGTCATTAATCAAAATAAAGTTAGTTGGGATCAATCCATTAAGCTAAAGAAAGTGAAATCTAATGTGTGCCTTGAGTGCTTGGTGTGGCATGTGTGTTTGTTGTACTTTGAGTGCTTCTATAACTTTCCTCTCATAGATTCCTTTGAGTAATTGCAGTTCTTCCCTTCCACCTTACTCCATTGGGTTTGTAACCAAGATCAATATTGGTAGGAGTTGAACTTGACAATGTAACACTATTAACACCCTATAAATATTTCCCGACTCAGAGAACAACAAAAATCTTCACTTAATGATGAATTAATGCAATTAAATATGTTTAAATAATAAAATACATACCCTCGCAGTTACACTGCCACCTGATCCAAATAAGTGACCATAACCAGCTATCTTTGCTTTTTTTGTCTTGGTCTCTTATATCCAAGAGTTTCACCACTTCTCAAATCTGTGGTAGTCTTTCTTTTTTTGCCAGCTTCATTAGGAGTTAATTTTAAGTACTTTATGGGGTTGTTGTAGGCCGCTCACCAGATGTTGATGCATTTGTAGGCCTTCCACAGATGCGGAGGCAGTTGCAACCCTCAGATTACTTGATGAAGCATTTGTAGGCCTTCCACAAAATGTTGAGGCGGTTGAAGCACTTGGACCTGCATTTACACTTGATTGGCTTCCAATTGTAGGATTTGTAAGGTCTAAAGTTGCAGCATTTGTTCCAGGAGTTGCAACACTTGTTCCAGCAGTTGAAGTTCCCACATTTTTCTACAATCATTTATTAAAGTCAAAAGTATAACTAAAAGAGTAAAATTCAGTAATAGAGAGACATTAAAGCACAACTTACCAGAGTTGGGCATCCTTTCTTGCATCCTTTCTTGTTATGTCCAAATGTCTTACACACAGAACATTTCATTTTTCTTCCCTTCCTTGTAGCCTTTCCAAACTTCTTCTTAACAGGCTCATCACTATCTTTTCTCCTATTTTTTCTGGGTCTTCCTAGCATGGCAGTAATTTAAGGTGGTTCAATGGCTGGTCTTGTAATTTTTGGCCCACATCTTCATGTTTGTCATAGGTTCAATAAAACAATTTTATGCTTTCACGTATGTTTCCTTCATATACTAGTGATAAACAAATGACTCAACAACCCAATCCTTATAGTGAATTTTGTAGGTGCATGGCCACAAGGAATTCCCTTTAGTTGCCATGACCTACAACTACACACCCTTTTTAGGTCAACAACATGTTTATATGGTGGATCATGGATCACCATTAAAATTTACCTCACAATTATCTGCAATTTCAGTATTTTTTCTAAGAATATCCACAGTCAATGGTGATACATCAGTAATCCATTTTTCTAACAATTTTACTTCGTAATCGAATTCTTTACTGTATTACTCCCCGTGGGATCGACCCCAACTCTTAGTTGGATTTATAATTGTTAGCGACCGTCTACACTAAGAATTAGATGAAGTGTAGTTGAGTGTTATCAAACACCTTTGTTAACCATGTCGAAAATCTGGTAGAAATATTGTAATAACATGTTGTTCGGCAACACATGAGTATGAAATTGAAGCAACAACTTTTGGAACCTCAACCGTGTCTCATGGATAGGTTCGTCATCAACTCGTTTGAAGTTCTGAATATTATCCCTCAACTTAAACATCTTTGAAAGAGGGAAAAACCTATCGTAAAACACCTCAGTGAGCTCCTCCCAAGAAGTAATTCAATATCTTGGTAGTTCGGTCAACCACTTCGTTGCTTCCTCCATTAGAGAAAAGTAAAGCAAACTGAGTCGGAATGACTCTTGAGTGATGCTCTTGAAAGAGAATGACCCACAAACATCTATGAAGTTTCGGATGTGATGATGAGGGTCTTCATGAGCAAGTCCTCAAAAAATATAATCCCCCCCCCCCCCGTACACTATTTTTGGTAATTTGTTTTTGAAGGTTAGAATAAAATTTTAATAACAGTCTTTAGTAGGTGTATTTCTGTAATAGAAAAGTACTGGGAGAAGAATAATGAAGCTAAAGAATTTGGTACTGTAATATAGTGTTCGTGTGGTTGGCGTCGGTAGATATATGCGCTGATATCCTACAAATACACTTCTATTGTCTTGCATTCCTCAAGATCTGATTTTTAATGGATAATAGTTTACTTTTTATATAGATATTTAAAATGTTATTCAGACAGAAGAGTAAAATACTGGAGGATGAAAATCAACATGTTAGTGTATTGAAATTCTTTTTAGTAATGGAGCGGTTTGCAGAAATATATTCACATCTCGGATACATACTATTATTTATGATAGTATGTGTACTATCATAAATTGATTTCTTTCTAATTTGTTATTTTATTTGAATGTGTAGGAAACTTCGTGTGATAAAATTTGAAATGGTGGCACAAGTGAATTCTTTTTATTGAAGTGAATGATGAAGACTTGTTAACCAATTGTGATATTTGAATTCGATTTTGGGGAATTGCTTTCTAGTTTACATCTTAAAATATTTGTTTATTAGTGTGTGAAATACTTGAATTATTTTAATTTTGTGGAATTCTTTTCAAGTGCAGATGTGTTTCTTTCCAAAAGTTTATTGTAAAATTTGTACATTTATATTATTTTTCCTGTTATTTATTGTCTAATTTAGTGCTTGAGATTGTCTAAATAGAATAATAACGTCTGATTTGATTATTGGATATATGCAAAATATATTAGAGGCATATCAATGTTTTTAAATAATATTTTATAGCCTAAACAAATTACCACAGTTGAAAAGTGTGGTCATAGGTATGCCAATTGTGTGGTTTTAGTGTAAATTGGGGCATGTACATTAACAAAGGCTACACTTAACAAATGTTTCTTTAAAGGACGTAGAAAAGGCCACACTTTGCAAATGTGGCCTTTTGGTATTAAATACGACATTTGAAAATGTAGTGTAAGATCATGAAAAGCGTTGCCATACAAGAAGCTAAAAGTGTGGCCTTTTTATCTTATAGGCCACACTTTTCAAGTGTAGCTTCTTAAGAAACACTTGAAAAGCATTGCCTTAGGGCAAATGTTACGCTACTTGAGGCCACCCCCAAAAAAGTGTTGTCAAAAGTCAGTAAGTGTGGCCTTTTATC
This sequence comes from Solanum lignicaule, assembly GCA_029582545.1. NCBI lineage: Eukaryota > Viridiplantae > Streptophyta > Magnoliopsida > Solanales > Solanaceae > Solanum > Solanum lignicaule. Next base: position 8,380 of record JAJOOF010001160.1, on the reverse strand, counting down.
AAAGACAACACTTTTGGATAGTTTAGGCCACACTTCTCGAGTGTCTCTAAAGGACTAAAATATTGTAAAGTAGAATTGCATTTGCAACTGCAATTCCTCAATTAAAACATGAACAATTAACTGAACCCACTTAAAAACTATGCTGAAATCAGTAACTAACAACACCCATTAGCTAATTAATGCTTTTTTTAACTACATAACCACACCCCCAATATAAGGGGTTTAGCCAAGCATAGTGAAAAACCAGAAATCGTTACCAACGAAATTTTCCATCTGATTTGCTAACAATCTGCAATTCCAAAATGCTTAAATTGAAGCAAAAAATATCACAATCTCTAAATCTATACTCAAAATGTAAAGTAAATGTTCTAGAATGTAAAAAGTCAAAAACCGAGAGGTAAAAAGTGTGTGAAATCATTTTCTTCTTTCAAAAATTGTATTTATACGTTCCCGAATTTCAGCATGGATTCAACTCAGCAAAGTAAGTCGGGGTCGCCCACCAGTTTGGTGATCCCCTGAGTTGCACTTCTTCTCGCCCTTTGGTTTGTCCCTTTCATCAATTTATTTTTGAACTTTTGGCGTGCTAGATCAACATCACCGATTCTTTCGGCGAATCATCGATTTTTCCATTTTGCTTGCCAAGTTGGTTTGTCCATGAGCTATTTTACTGGAACTTTACTTGAGTTAAAGGTCCACTCTACGAGTCACTGAGTGGCTTTGGCGAGTTTCAGATTTGCTTTCCTTCAACTTTTTAAGATTTTTTGCTTTTTTTGCATCATAATGTCCTTGCCTCACTCTTGAGCCTTCTTTGCAGCACATCAACATATTAACATCAGTAATGAGCATAAAATAGGTATTGAGGACACTAAATCCTAGAATAATAAGAACTAAATGAGTTGAAATCCCTGATTCATACTCCATTCTTTCGGGGCTCTAATGCATTATAGGAGGTTTGCACTTTCCTAGGATGTGTGTAATTAATTCTTCGAGCCTTTTAATATCTTTTAGGAGTGGACGTTGATCCATGATGGACAAGACCCTATTTGTGATCCTTTAGAGTGGACATGCCCCCGGGTCACTCTTGTTAGTTTGGCGGCTTATGCCCCTTTGAGTGGATAGGCTGGCGGGGTGGGCTTAATAGCTGAGATCATCTACAGATTCGATATGCATTAATGTCCCTCTTTCTAGCTTGGCAGCCTACACCTCTTGGCGTAAACTGTCTGGCAGGATGGCCTGGATTAATTGTTACGCTTTCTAGTTGGGTTACGAGTTGAGTGATAATTGATTACGTGGTTATATGTGTTTGGAGCCCAAGTGATGCTCTTGGATTCAAATTTCGGTTACTCTTCATTATTGTAGTCTTAGCCATTTTGTGTACCTGTCAGTATGACGGGGTCTGTTTTGATTTTTATTTAAATTGCACACGAGTGTACATTTTGAGTTATGAGGGTTCAACTAAGTTTAGTGTTGTTGTACTTATAGTTTGTTTCGGTATGGTCATGTGATTTCTTTCTTATCTCGCATGGACTATTATTTTTATCTAGATTCTCCCTCTTCACATTGGTTTAACTTTCTTGCTCAGCCGGCCTATGATGTCTACTGAATAACTTTGTTTTGGTACTTATTATACACTCTCCATATTTTCGTGATGCATATCCTAGTACCAACTACCATGGGTGATCGTTTGTGTCATACTTTAAAACTTATAGATATTGGAGACGAGGGTGAGCATTTGGCATCCTTTACCAGCTCGTCTCCTTCTGTACTTATGTTAACTAGTCTTTTCCTTTTGAGATGGCTTGTTGTGGTCCACTTTTGGGACTTGTACTTGTTCATACTGGACTGCTCTATACTCATGAATTTCAAGTTCCGGGAGGTTTTCTATTGTATATGGTTTTAATTTGTTCTTGTTCTTGTTTTATCTTTTTTTTTAGTGTTATTTTCTGTTCAGTTCTACTTTTCTACTAATTATGTGTCATTCTGGGTTACAGATTCGCTTAACTACTAGTGGATTATAGTAGGTGCCATCATGACTCTAGGAATTGGGTCATGACAAGTTGGTATTAGAGCCCCAACTTCACCGGTCTCACTTGTACAAACCTAATACCTAGTATAATCCTGCGGATCGGTGATGAGATGTATGTATCTTATCTTTTGAAGGCTACATGGTGTCCTTAGGAATTATTTTCTTGTGTATCGCTTTCATACAACATGTGTTATTGGTTTCTTGAATTCTCAATTGTTTCAATCTTTTCACTGGATCGGTCCTATTCGCTGGGCGGCGGCTCAGGGTAGTGGTCAACATCCTTTTCTAGTAGAGGTACAACACCACCCCAGATAGAGACCAGGGACAGGGCCTATAGTGGATCCTCCAATAATACATGTTCTAGATTAGCCGGTGGGGACAGGACCAGCTCAGCCACCACCCAAACTAGCTATGGTTCTAGTTCTTCAAGTAAAAATTTCCCAGCTTCTGGTTGCGCTTGGGGGCATGTAGCAGGCTCTAGCTATAGTACGAACACCTGCACTTGTATCAACACCTAGTTGGTAGGATCAACCTGCAATAGAGGCACCTAGGACCCAGGTACAACCTAGGGTGCATAGCCCATGGTAGTAGCTACAGCTAAGCCGCTAGAGTAGTAGAAAATTCTCAGACTATTCTTGAGGCTTTCACCTCTGAAGTTTTCTGGGGTTGTGGGCGAGGATGCCCACAAGTTTCTTACCACTTGCTTAGAGAGGCTTTATATTTTGGGTATTCTGGAGTCGAGAGGAGGTGATTTCATTGCGTATCAACCTGATGGTCCAACCTGGCAGTGCTGGTGTGTCTCCAATGAGACCAGGCCAACTAGGTCTCCTCTACTCACTTGGACTAAGTTTTCCTTCTTGGCTAGGTTCATCCCTTGCAACATTAGAGATCATCTATGGGATAATTTCTCTAGGTTGGAGCATGGTGCTATGACCGTGTCTTTGTAAGATGTGGGGTTTCACGAGCTATCTTGTCGTGCTACACCGATTCTACCTATCTAGGAGAAGAGAGTTTGGGGTTTTGTTTGTGGGTTAAGGCTTCAGCTGTGATTGAGACTTAATCTTAGGTCTTTGTGGGTTATTTCTTTCAGGATTTTGTTGATCACGCCCACATTATTGAGTAGTTTCGTTATGAGGCCAAAGGGGGCAGCAATAAGAGATTTAGCTATGAGGGAAGATACAAAGAGGCCTATTTTATGTGCATAGGTGCATAGTATAGGACACGGTACTGCTTTATGTAGGCTTAGCCTAGTCAACTTGTTCAGGCCTCATTATAGATTTCAGAGCGTGACCGGAATAGCTTGAGTAAAGTTGGCTCTAGTTAGAGTCATGGGTCTTAGGTTAGTGCCTCAGGCCATTGTCGTTATCCTTTTAGGAGCAGATCATCACCGGGTTTCTTGGATTGTGGTTAGTAACATAATTGGGCTTGAGATTTTCCTTTGTGAAGGAGGATTGCTCCAGGTCCACAGGCAGCTTCACCAGTTCTACAAGCCGCACCACTAGAATATCCAGCTAGAGGTCGAGGTCGAGGTCAAGTTCAGGACCATCACAGTGGAAAACAATGTTTTTGAAGTGGTCCTCGGAGAGGTACGCCAAGTGGTAGGAATGATGGCTAGGGTAGAGATGGACAAAGACATTTCTATGCAGCTCCTGCAAGGTTAGAGCTTGAGGCATCAGACGATATGGTCACATGTATGATTATTTTATGCTATTGGCCCGCCTCGACTTTATTTTATCTGGGCTCTACCTATTCCTATGTTTCTGTGTATTATGATTCTCGTATGGGTATGAGTTCTTAGGATATGGCTACGCCATTGCGTGTGTCGACCACCGTGGGTGAGTCTTTAGTAGTGGATCAGCCTTTTTTATATGTCTTAGTTACTATCCAGGGGCGTGACACCTAAATTGACGTTATATTTGTAAATATGCTTGATTTTGATGTGATTTTGAGAATGGACTAGATATCCCCCTACCGTGCAGTTTTAGATTGTTTCTCTAAAAGCGTTACCTTATCCAAGCCTAGTATTCCCCCGGTGGTGTGGGAGGGCTTCATTAGTAGCACACCAGTTGGAATTATAATACACAGAAACATAGGTCATCTGCATCTTCCATCTCTTCCATGATGTTTGCTTGAATTTCAATAGCAGGCACTGTAGTTACTTCATTGGTAAATTTCTGCAGACCAAGAGTTATAAGCCAGAAAATACCCATTGCTGCCATCCTTTGAAATCCACACCAGAGAATTTTCCTGGTTTCTCTGCTGGTGGTACAACAGTTCGGGTTGGTGTAGCAACAGTAGGCACTGGAGTTACTTCATGGGTATGAGTTCTTAGCATATGGCTACGCCATTGCGTTTGTCGACCACCGTGGGTGAGTATTTAGTAGTGGATCAAGTGTTTTTATATGTCTTAGTTATTATCCAGGGGCATGACACCTAAACTGACGTTATATTTGTAGATATGCATGATTTTGATGTGATTCTGAGCATGGACTAGATATCCCCCTACCGTGCGGTTTTAGATTGTTTCTCTAAAAGCATTACCTTATCCATGCCTATTATTCCCCCGGTGGTGTGGGAGGGCTCCATTAGTAGCACACCAGTTGGAATTATATATATTTTTCATGCTCGGAGGCTAGTCACAAGTGGCATGTGGCTAGCGGCTGTTTTTCTTATTTGGCTTATGTATATAATGTGAGTAGGGAGGCTGTGTTTCCTACGAACCAACTTGGCCTACCACAGAGCGTGATATTCACTTTCCTATTGAACTTAAGTTGAGCACTCGGTCTATTTCTATTCTGCCATATCAGATGAATCTTGCAGAGCTCAAGGAGCTTAGTGTTCAACTTCAAGATCTCTTTGAAAAGGGATTCACTTACTTAATTAACTTTTCTTTTGCGTTGCAATCAATAAGTTTTCTTCTTTCTTTTCTCATTTCTGGAAATCTCAGTTTGATCGCTTTGCTTAGGCTAACTAGTTTTCAGGTGTTTTATTAATGGCATTGGGAGACACACCATGAAACAATATGCGGGTCAGTAATATTTCCCTTGACGTTACCGATGTTTGACTAATGTCTTTGTTCTAGAACATTGGCCTCATAAATAGTGTAACCACATAGATGTCTTATTGGTTCAAATTTAATGATTTTAGAAATATTCACAACCTGAAGGAAGCTAAGAACATGTTCGAATGATCCTTCTTTCATGGCTATCCTCTTAGGATCGAATTCGCTAAGCTAGTGATTCTTTTTTGTTTGGTTCAGATGGATTGTTATTGTTTTGTCATAATTATTTGTTGAGTTTCTTTTGTCAAGGACAAATAATTATGAAGAAACAAAAAAAATCCATCCAATCAAAGAAGTAAGAAACAAAGATAAACAATAAAAGAAACCGACTTAGCAAATTTGATCTTAAGAGGATTTCCATGAGAGAAGGATTCTTGGAGTGCTTCTGTAGCCTCCTTGGAGTCGTTGATTTTTCTAAAATGGATTAATCCACATCCACGAGAGGTATATGTCATTACACTATCAAGCGGGCCAAAATTCTGGAATAAATACATTAGGTCAACATCGGTAATGTCATGACCAAGATTAATAACCCATAGAATATTGTTTGATGGGGTTTCTCTCTGCACCATTAATAAAACCCTAGAAAACTACTCAACAAAAACAAAACTATCAGACTGAGATTTGGGTAAATGAGAAAATTGAGGAGATAATTTGTTGATTACGACGCAGAGGAAAATACTATTAAATAAGTGATGTTTTGTTAATGACACTACCTTATTTATGTTTCATAACTTATGGAGAAGGACAATAGGCGTGGTTTCTAAAGATAGAATTATACGAATCCAAATTTATAACTGGTCATATGTATTTTAGTTATATCGATAAATAGACAAATTTAACCATCTAGTTTATGCGTGTTTTCTTTTCTATTCAAGACATTAGTTTCTTGGTAAGTTGTTCTCTTTATTTACAATAAGAATATTCTTTCTATTTTCTGCTCTTTTTATTATTATTATCACAAAACTAGTTTGGCTAGTTTACTTTTATTGTAAATGTGTAGAGAACGGTAATCACTTCCTATTGATGATAGGAAATCATAATGTTGACGATTTCACAAACAAATTTTAACAGATATTTGACGACAAACAACAAAATCCATTTGAATTAAATAAAGAAAAAATATAAAAACAAAAATGCAAACCGACTTTGCTAATTTTATCCTAAGTGAAAATCCATGAAAAAGTATCCTCGAAGGGAGATTTTAGCCTCCTTAGAGTTGTTTATGTTACATAAATAGAAAAAGCCAAACCTGTGAGAGGAATATGAGGTTGCGCTATCAAGTAGGCCTTTCATCTTGAACAGAGACATTAAATTGTGATCGGTGAAGTAATGGGCTAGATAACCCAACCATAGATTCTTTGTCGGTGTTTCTCCCAGCATCACTAATATGAAAACCCTATAAAGCTATTCAACACAAAAAAATAAACATAGAACACAAAACTATGTATTCGTGATTCGGGCAAACAAGAAAAGAGAGAAGATATATTGTTTATTGCACCGGAGAAGAAGAGGCAATTCAGTAAGTAAAGCTTTTTGAATGATGTTTTTTTTATGTTTTCTAGCAGAAGAGGTGATAGTTTCAAATAGAGGATTATGTGAATCCAATTTTATAAGTGGTCACATCTGCTTATATTATATATCTCTATAAAGTAATTTCAAGGCATGTGCGTTGCACGTGTTTCCTATTTAATTTTTTTTAGATTCGTTAGAATGATTAAATTCTATGAGAACATGAGCTGTGGAGTCACAAATGAAATTGAGTTATGGTGTTCCAAGACACACTTTTTAAATCCTTCATCAAAAGTAAATGACTCCTTTATTTGGTCTGCAAAAAAGAAAGACCAGATAAGAAATGTTGTTGATCTAGGAAAGGTATAAGGCACCCCTGTATCCCATGGTTCTAACACGGTTGCTTTTATCAACTCTTACTTTACTTAAATTAATCTTAGATAAATTGTTTGCATATGTTTCACTTAAATTGTTGAATTTAATTAATCTTAACTAAGACACAAAGTTGTGACTCAACTCATATATACATTTTTCGAGGCGCGTAAATGTAACCTCCACTCATGTGTCAAACCTAGGATTGAGTGTACTCATATATTTGAATAAAAGAACCTTTATTGTTTTTAAGAGGACTCTGATCAAGATTCATAAATGTGATTTCCCAATTTTGCTTACTTGTGTATATCTATGACGTAAAATTGTGACCTTAACTAAGACGATAGATTATGTACACTTTCCCTAGATCTTAAAACTTGAAGCAATTACTTCACTAAGACGGAGACTGTAACGACCCGAGAGCACCCCCTAGTCGTCACCGGCATATTCGACCTTTCGGAGGTCTTATACAAGCCCTTAGCATTCATCATAGCATTTATCATAGAAAAATAGTGGAAAATTTTAAAGCTTTTTCATAATATAACACAAGACTTAAAAGTCACCTCATTTAAACCTTTAATACAAAATCTGAGTACTACGTCTCAAGGTGGCCATCTTAAAACATGACTACAACACAAGAGGGACACAACACTTACAATACAAAAGAAACAACTATCTAGTACATAGAACTTAAGGAAACTCTTTAACATAAGGGTCTTTGAATCTTTAAGGACACACCCGAACTTGGGAATAGTAAGCCAAGCTCATCACTTCTAGGAAAGACCCTTTAGCCACCACCACCTACACTTGGTATAAAAGATGAAGAAGAATGGTGTTAGTACAAGAATGCACTAAGTATGATAACCATGCAAATCATGCTTTTAAAAGGACATTTAGTTGGAAACTATGCATCATGCCTTTTTAGAGAAACTTCAAGACCATTTAGTACATAGGCACAATATATACCACATACATCATCAAACACATGGAAACCATTCATAATAGCACATAGAGCCACTTATAACATTTTAGGCACATTCAATGCATACAATACATTACCTTCCTCTTTATCTTAACTCCTTTCCTCAAGCAACCCTTAGGTAATACTTGGTGCAATGTATCACCTTAAGGTAACCAAGGGTGAACTTACATATAGCCTTCATCAATCCAACCACATACATTCATAGAGTCATAAGCACACCATAAGACATAGTCTTCACATAGGAACCATCACCTAAGACAACCCCCAAGTCACACTACTGCAATGTGCAAGTAGCATCCCATAATACTACTCATACCAAGTGTTCCTAGGAAGCCACCATAGACTAGGTACATCATATTCAACAAGTCATAACATCTTCATTTAACATTAGACATAAGACCAACATACTTCATAACATCATATAAGG